>CAUYQG010028916.1:116-11127 GCA_963574415.1 Tarsius wallacei
CGCTGAGGGTAGGGAATGAGGTTTCTGTTTGTGCCAAAGGGGCCCCACTGAGATGGAAAACTTTGTAGAAAGATATGAAGCAAGTGAGAGCAAGAAGTGTGTCTTGTGGCAGGTTGAGGGTAGAGCATTCCGGGTAAAAAGAAGTGCAGAAGTCACCCTGAGACAGGAGGATGGCTACTACATTCTAAGAACAAAAAGAAGGGCAGAAAGACAAGGAAAGTACAGGAGGCTAAAAGGAAATGGGGTCAGAGAGGTAAAAGGATGCCAAGTTGGGTATGGGCTTACAGGCCATTGTCAGGACTTTGGCTTTTTCTGAGTGAGATTGGAAGGTCCTGAGCAGAGAAGTAACAGAGTTTGACTTATGTTTTTAAAGAATCACACCTTGGCTTCTGTTTTGACACATTGTTGGGGAGCAAAAGGGACCATATAGGAAACTATTGCAATATTCCAGGTGAGAGAAATGGCTTGGAAAGGTACGGGCAGTGGAGGAATGAAGTATCCAGATACATTGAGACAGGATGGCACACAGGACACAGGATTTGGTGGCAGTTGAATTTAGGCATGGTGTGGGAAAATGAGAGGAGTCCGAGGTGACGTTAAGGTTTTTGGCCTGGGCAGTTTGGAGAATGGGAAGCTGCCATGTACTGTACTGTATTGGGAAAGATGGGGAGGAGTTTGGGGCTGGGAGGAGAGAAGAAATTCCGTTTGGGAGCTGTGAAATTTGAGACGATTTTTGGATTGCCACGTGGAAATATCAAAAGGGCAGTTAGATAAATTGTAGGAGTCTGGAGTTCAGAAGAAAGGGTCCAAGCTGTAGATGTAAATTTGGGAGATAGCAGCATGTATTTACAGCCAGGTCCACATATTAAGTGTGGACAGAAATTTGAAAAAGCTATCTAAGGCACTGAAATAGGAGGAGGCCAGAAAAGGACTCCAGATCGGGTTGGGGGAGGGGCTCAAGAGGCTCCGCGGACAGCCATGTCTGCCGCTGAGGGGCCGAGCTGGGCCACTGCTGATAGCGCCGAAGTAGAGAGGATGGAGGCCTGATCAGAGCAGGTTCAGAAAAGAATAGTAGGAGCAGCGTGGTGAAGAGGGAGGAGAGATCATTTAGGGGAGGGCGGAAAAGGGGTATTTCGAGGGACAGATGGGGTCAAGGCAGTGGACTTACAATTATTTCATAAGTATTTCTAAAAGGTAGGAATTCGTCTTTATAAATATAACCTCACTACCATTATCACATGTAAAAAATTTAACGCCAACTCCCTGGTTGACCTTCAAATTTTTCTAATTGTCTCACAAAATGTATGCTACAAGTGAGGTACAATCCATATACCACAAAATCCATCCACGTATACAATTTAATAACTTTAGTACATTCACAGAGTTGTGCAACCACCACCACAATTCATTTTAGAACTTTTTTTTTTTTTAGTTGGAGTCTCACTCTGTGGCCCAGGCTGGAGTACAGTACCGCCATCATGTCTCACTGCAGCCTCTACCTCCTGGGCTCAGGTGATCCTTTCACCTCAGCCTCCAGAATAGCTGGGATTACAGGCACATGCCACCACACTCAGCTAATGTTTTAATATTTTTGTAGAGACAAAGTCTCACTATGTTCCCTAGGCACTGGTCTGTAACTCCTGGGTTCAGCCAACCCTGCCTTGGTCTCCCAAGGCATTGGGATTATAGGCATGAGCCGCCACACCCAGCCTCATATTAGAGCATTTCATCACCCCAGAAAGAAACCCTACTATGAACTTTGGGTGACAGTGATGTTTCAATGTAGGTTCATCACTTGTAACAGATAATGCCACTCTAGAATGATGTTGATAGTGGGGAGGATAGGAACATGTGGGGGCGGGGCATACAGGAAATCTCTACCTTCTGCTCGATTTTGCTGTGAAACTAAGTCTCAAATATGAAGGGTTTTTAAAGAATGGTACTAAAATTTAAAAATTAAAAAACATCTACACCTGTTAGTAGTCCCCCATCCCACCAGTCCTAGACAACCACTTATCTTTTATTTCTGTAAGTTTACCTGTTTTAGAAATTTCATATAAATGGAATTATACAGTATATGGTTCGCTTCTTTCACTTACCAGTTTTCAGTTTCATGTTTCATGCTTGTATTTCATTTCTTATTGCCAAATAAAAGTGTATTATATGTACATATACCACATCTTGCTTATTCATTGATTAGTTTATGAACATTGGACTGTTTCCAGTTGGGGCTATAATGAATAACGCTACTGTGAGCATTCTATTACAAGATTTCATGTAGACATGTGTTTTCAGTTTCCTGGAACATAGAATCACTGCATCATGTGATAATTATTTTAACCTTTTCAGGAATAGCCAGATTTCCAAGGTGAAAGCTCCATTTTACATTCCCACCAGAAATAAATGAGAAATAAATAAGTAAATGTATCCATATCTTCACCAACACTTGTTATGTCTTTTATTATATCTATCCTACTGGATGTGAAGTGATACTTCATTGTGATTTGCATTTCTCAAATGACAATGTGAAGCATCTTCATGTGCTTGTTGGCCAAGCTGTATATCTCATCAGAGATATATTCAGATCTATTCAGATCCTTGGCCCTTTTTTTATTTGGACTTTTTTTGTGTCTTTTTTGTTATTAAGATGTGGAATTTATATTATGGATTAAAGTCCCTTATCAAATATATGACTTGAAAATATTTTCTCCTATTCATTGGTGTGTCTTTTTACTTTCTTTTATTTTTTTTTATTTATTTTTGAGTTGGAGTCTCACTCTGTCACCAGGCTGGAGTACAGCGGCACACTCACGGCCACTGCAGTTTCGACCTGCTGGTTCAGGTGATCCTCTCACCTCACCTCCCAAGCAGTTGGAACTTCAGACGCATGCCACCATATCTGGCTAATTTTTTTATTTATTGTAGAGACAAGGTCTTGCCAAGTTGCCCAGTCTGGTCTCGAACCCCTGGGCTCAGGCAATTCTCTTGCCTCCGCCTCCCAAAGTGCTGGGATTACAGGTATGAGCCACCACACCCAGCTACTTTCTTAATAATGTCCTTCAATGCATAAAAGTTTTTCATGTTGATGAAGTTGAATTTTTTTTTCTTTTGTCACTATTTTTGGTGTCACAACTAAGACACCATTGTCTAATTCTATGTTTTTTTCTTAGAGTTTTTACTTTTGGCTCTTTGATCCATAAAAATGGTATTTGATCCATCTTGAGTCCATTTTTATGTGTGGTGTGAGGTCGGGGTCCAACTTCATTCTCTTGCATGTAGCTATTCAGTTGTCCCAGCACCATTTGTTGAAAAGACTGTCCTTTCCTCATTGAATTGTCTTGGTGCCCTTGTTGAAAATTGACTGTAAGTGTGCCAGGTTACTTCTGTATTCCCAATTCCATTCCATTGATATATATGTCTAATCACAGTACCACAATGTTTGGTAACTGTAGCTTTGTACTAAGTGTTGGAAATTGGGAAATATGAGCCCTTCAACTTTGTTTTTCTTTTCCAGTTCTTTTGGCTGCTCGTTTTTCCTTGCATTTTTACTTGTTTTTATCGTTGTTTTGTTTTTTGAGACAGGGATTTGCTATGTCACCAAGGCTGAAGTGCAGTAGCTATTTAATCATAGCACACTATACCCCTAAACTCCTATTCTTAAATCATCCTCCCACCTCAGCCTCCCAAATAACTGGGACTGAAGGCATGTGCCACCGCACCTAGCTTCATAAGAATTTTTTGTCCATTTCTGCAAAAAAGGCAGTTGTAATTTGGATAGGAATCACATTGGCTCTTTCAATCAGTTTGCAGAGTAGTACCATCTTAACGATATGTATACACACACACACATTTTTAAAGACAGGGTCTCACCATGTCACCCAGACTGGTATGCAGTGGTACCATCATAGCTCACTGCAGCCTCCAACTACTGGGCTCAAGAAATCCTCCTACCTCGGCCTCCCAGAGTGCTAGGATTACAGGCATGAGCTGCTGTGCCCGGCCTAGTCTTCGAATTTATGAACACAAAAGGACTTTTCATTCATTTAGATCATCTTTAATTTTCTTCAGAGATGTTCTGTAGTTTCTAGAGGTATAAGTTTTGTACTTTTGTTACGTCTATTTTTATATATTTTATTATTTGTGATGCTATTACAAATAGAATTTTTTTTTTTTTTTGAGTTGGAGTCTCACTCTGTTGTCCAGGCTGGAGTGTGGTGGCATGCTCACAGCCACCGCAGCCTCAACCTACTGGGCTCAGGTGGTCCTTCTGCCTTAGCCTTCCAAGTAGCTGGAATTACAGGCAAGTGCTACCACGCCTGGCTAATTTTTTGATTTGTTGTAGAGATGAGGTCTCACCAAGTTGCCCAGGCTGGCCTGAACCTGTGGGCTCAGGCAATCCTCTCACCCAGGCCTCCCAAAGTGCTGGGATTATAGGCCTGAGCCACCACACCCAGCCAGAATTGTTTTCTTAATTTTATTTTCAGATTGTTCATTGCAAGTGTCTAGAAATACAATGAATTTTTGTATTGCTCTTGTATTCTGCAACTTTGCTGAACTCATGTATTAGTTTTTTAGTTAATTCCTTAGAGTATTCTATATACAAAATCATGTCATCTGCAAATGGAGATTATTTGACTTCTTCCTTTCCAATATGAATCCCTTTAATTTTCTTGTTAACTTTCCTTTGTTTTGTTCCTGATCGTAGGGAGAAAGCATTCGGTTTTTAACATTAGACATGATGTTTGCTGTGGGTTTTTCATATAATGCCCTTATCACATTGAATGTTTCCCCTTTTATTACTAGTTTGTTGAGTCTTTTATCCATAAAGAGTTGGGATTTTGTCAAATCCATTTTCTGCATCTATTTCAATAACCATGTGGTTTTTTTGTTTTTGTTAATACGTGAACATTACATTGCTTGATTTTCAGACATTAAACCCACCTTTCTTTCCTGGGTCAAATCCCACTTGATTATGTGGGATTCTTCTTATATGCTATTGAAATTGATTTTGCTGGTATTTTGTTGAAGACCTGAATCTATATTAAGAGATATCGATCTCTAACTTTTTTGTGATGTCTTTGTCTGTTTGGGGTATTAAGGTGATACTGGTCACATAAAATGAGTTGGGAAGTGTTCCCTCCTCTTCTGTTTTTTCAAAAGAGTTTGTGAAGTTTCAGCATTTTTTTTTTTTTTAATGTTTGATGGAAGTCACCACTGAAGCCATCTGGGCCTGGGCTTTTCTTTGCAAGTAGTTTTCTTTCTTTTATTACTAATTGATCTCTTTGTTATAGGTCTATTCAGATTCTCTTCTCTCTCTCTTTCTCTCTCTCTTTTTTTTTTTTTGGACAACTCATGGTCTCACTCTGTCACCCAGGCTGGAATGCAGTGGCACAATCACTGCTCACCACAGCCGCAACTTCATAAGCTCAGGTGATCCTTCCATCTCAGCCTCCCAAGTAGCTGGGACTGTAGGCGCACACCACCATACCCTGCTAATTTTATTTTTTATAGAGACAAGGTCTCGCTATGTTGTTCAGGCTGGTCTCTTGAAACTTTTGGGCTTAAACAGTCCTCCCACCATGGTCTCCCAAATTATAGACATGAGCCACGGTGCCTGGTCTTCTATATCTTCTTGAGTCAATTTCAATAAATTGTGTCTTTTTAGAAATGTGTTCATTTTATGTAAGTTATTTAATTTTTTGGCAATCAACTGTTCATAGTGCTTTTGATCCTTTTATTTCTGTAAAGTCAGTATTATGTACCTGTCTCATATTTTTTTCAGTTTGTTCAAATTAGGACAAATAATTCTTATACACTACCTTTGATTCATTTGTCTCTTAGTCTCTTTTAATGTGTACATTCCCTCCCTCAATATCCTTTTTTCTTGATACATATTTATTAAAAAAATAAAGTGTCATATATGTTTCTCACACTCTAAGTTTTTGTGATTGTATTCCTGGCAGTTAGTAACGTGTTCTATCCCCTCGTGACTTGATGGTGAGTGCTTTATTCTGAGTCAGGTTTAATTTCTTTATGACAAAATTGCTTCATACATTCATCATGAGGTGCATAATTTTCAGCTGTCTCTTTTTATGAGGTTGGCAATCATGGCCATTGCTGAGGTTTGTCATTACAACTGAAATCGTTCAATAGAAGGCAGAGTAAAGGGGAACTGATCAATCAGACTGTGGGATCTTTTAGAAGCTCTCTTTTGATGATTATGAGTATGTTCTGTACTATTTTTAGAACCTTTGAGTCAGGAGACGGCATCTTCCCCCAACTCTGCCACCAGCTAGGTGAGCATCCTCTTTGGGCCTCAGTTTCCTCATCTAGTGAATGCGGGGAAAACTAATAGGACATCTAAGATTTCTTGCTATTCTAACATTCTCTGACTAAACATTTAAGTAGAAGACTTCAACTTTACAAAAGATTCTTTGGGCATTTTAAAAAGGATCTGCCGACATTGTGTTTTTCTTTTGATCTCATACCAAGAGTGTCCATTTCAAAGCCAACATTCATCAATCATTGAGTCCAGTAGCATATATAACAAAGTCCATTAAAAGTATTGTGAAAGCAGAGAGATAACACCAAAAGCCTCGGCTTTTGGATTTTAGTTCTGGCTCCACCTGCCTTCAGCTAATCACATGCCTTCTCATTGTCCTGTCTGTAGAGTAAAAGATTGCATTAATGGCCTCTAAAGTCTTGTAAGCTTTTTGAGTTTATGCCTTTTCTTGATTTTTTTCCTACAATTTTGAGGATGATATTTTTGTTAGCATCTTCAGCCTTACTTATTTTTATCTGCACTCTGATTATGTCTTGCCCTAGGTGTCAATTCAAAGAGCAAATTCAGCTTGGGAATAGAAAACTTCCTGGAAGCAAATAGAACAAGAAATTAGCAAGTTATTATCCCTTTGTGATGATTATTGTTTTTTTTTTTTCACTTATGTATTCTTTTTTTTTTTTCTTCTTTTTTTTTTTGAGTTGGAGTCTCACTCTGTCACCCACGCTGGAGTGTGGAGCACAGTGGCATGCTCATGGCCACCACAGCCTTGGCGTGCTGGGCTCAGGTGATCCTTCTGCCTCAGCCTTCCAAATAGCTGGAACCACAAGCGCATGCCACCATGCCCAGCTTAGTTTTTTATTTATTGTAGAGATGAAGTCTCACCAAGTTGCCTAGGCTGGCCTCGAACTCCTGAGCTAAGGCAATCCTCTTGCCTCGGCCTCCCAAAGTTCTGGAATTACAGGCTTGAGCCACTGCGCCTGGCATGTTTGTATTCATTTTATTCTAAACACATATATTTTTATAATTTTTAAAGTTATTTTTAAAGGATTTGATAGCATGCCCTAACAAAGAGGAGTCACTAAACTTTAATTGGGTAGATTTATCTTTCTTCCTATGATTCAATTAGGCAGTATCTCCCAGTCTAGGCTAACCTAAATACTTTAGTAATAGATATTTACACTTACTTAGATAGATAGTCACCTTAATCTTCTAAATCATCTAGATTCAAGGTTAGGTGAAAGAGAAAATATTTTATGCCTACAGTAATTAAAATTCAGGAAGAACAGGAGCATATACATACCATCAACATCTGTGTCATAGCTCATACGGAATCTGGATTTTCCTTACTTGGGGAACAGGTAGTCTCTTTGCTAGAGAAGTGGTATGACAGAAACTTGTGGGCAAAGGGCGAGGTGTGTCTTTTGTAAATGATGAACACAGGCGATTAAAAACTAGTTGCTAAAGCATGTTCCTGACCACTCCCTGGAGAGCAATTACTCTCGTTAGCTGACTTACCTGGTAAGTACCACCTACTGAAGGAAACAATACAGGTGCTTGGTCTAACTCTCATGGGTTTCTTCATGTGACAAGATGTTATGCTGCTGGGATGCCCCACTTTAAACACTCTAGTGGCAGTCCTTGGAGAACTGGCAGAAGAGGCAGGGTGCCCTAATAGCTGTCAACTCACTGTGTGACCCAGACACGTCACTTCCCCTAGTCACAAACACCAAGGTCACTTTATCTTTAATGGAGAGGATAGTTCTAGTTCCAGGATTGGATTGTCACTAGTAAAATTGACAGTACAGAATTCACTTCTCAGAAAGGCAGTTTGAAAGTGAGAGTTCTTACTGTGAGAAGCATGACAGATACAGGTAATTCCATGAACAGCGCTGATGAAAAACAAATGATCGAATAGTCCTTTAAACAGTCCCTGTTGTCCAATGTGTCATAATCTGTATCTGATCAGGCTTTTTGAAGATGATTTTTACAAGAGCAAATACCAAAAAGTAAGTAACCTGACAGAGTTTTAATTTTGGGATTTCCTCTTGAATTGCCATCAGTGAGGGCTGGGGTAACGCTGGTCCACGCCAATTTGCAAATGAACTCTTGTGCCAGTGATCCAATCAAGCCATTCAAAACCAAAGAACTATTTAGAGGCATTCAGACCAAATGAAGGGGCAATTTGCTTTCATTTGTATATTATCTATTAGCCTCTTCTTTGCCAAAACTTAACTTGCCCTGGATATGCATAACTTAAAAGACATAATTTTTATACTCTGGGAAGTCTGTTTAATAGGAAAAACAAAGAAATTGACAGTTACTATGAAGTTATTACAGTGATAGAGATGTGTGCAGGGTGCTACAGGAGCATAAAAGGAAGCTCTTAATGGGTGTGCATGAGTCAAAGAAAGCTGAGGGGGAATGAAGACAACATTCTTGAGCTAAACCAAGTAAGTGAAATATTGAAACTCACCATTGTGACATATTCAGACTCTCAGAACTATAATAATGATTTAGACTAGGTCTCCTTTGGTCAGGGTTTATTTATTCTTACAGCTTTGAGCACCCATTAACTTTTCCATCTTACCAAGGGCATTTGGAGTTTTACAGATAGTATCTCCAAAAATGGGCATACTATGACATGTAGACCATCACATGCACATGCGCACACTTCAAGGACACCTACATACAGCAACGTAAGATGTCATCAGCTACCTCAGAATGTGTAAATGAAACTGCCCTGCTATTTCTGCTTTAGTAAAAATAACAGATCCCTGTCAGTGTTTGTTCACTTGTATTAGAGATAAAATAATTCCAACTATTGTGAATTGCAGGTACTGGCTGATTGTCATGCATAGGAATCTTTGATACTACAGTAATTGCACAATGGTGTTTCTTCTATTTTTGTTTTTGCCAAATTAATAATATCATGCATTCTTGAAATGGAGGTAGAGTCTGCCACTCTGCCAACTTGCAGTTTAAAAAGTGAGATGCTACATTAACAGATCAACAAATTTTCCCAGGCCGGTGGTGCTAGTCTGTAGTCCTAACTACTTAGTAAGCTGAGGCAAATGATTGCTTGAGACCAGGAGTCCAAGTCCAGCCTTGGCAACATTGTGAGAACCCCCTGCCCCCACCAGCATCTCAAAAAGAAAATAAATCAACAAATGTTAAAATTATTTCCAAGGTTTGTATGTGCCATGTTTCCTAGCTAGTCTTATTTATTTAGAGTTCCCTATTCCTGGATGAAATTTTCTTGTCTTCTGCTGTTTGCAGTGACTCAAGTCCTTGTATTTATGCCCGGTTTTCTAGTTTTCCCTATCGCTTCCTTATTTTTAAATATATCATAGCATATACAGTGTTGCGCATAGTTTCTCATTAGTCTGATCACACTCACTAATCTTCAGCTGTATTTTGATTTTATCGATTTCCAAAATTGCATTTATTGGTGCAAGATTTTGCTAATAACTTCCCCAGCTCTATCTTTGCTCACGAACTTGGCCACACTGTATTTCTCTACACCATCACCACACTGCATTCATGTTCTGAGTCATCTGGGATGAGGCATCCTCCCTGCTATTAACTGTGTACATAATATTTAAACTTCTCCACTTGAATATCTCCTTTCTTTTGAACTCAAACACCACGTGAATTAAACGAAACTTAGTGGCTTGTAACCTGTAATTCCTGACTGCAAAAGTTGGAGTTGCCAACTCTTAAAAGTAACAGGTTTGACTAGAAGCTGACACTTCTTACTTCCACTGAATTTGATATTTTACACTTATATACATTCAAAGAGCAAGGCCATACCTTTCTTATCAATGGGCCCTCTCTGTTCATTGATAAAATAATATCCCAATCTAAATCAAAAGCATTTGTACCATACCTCAGAAAACAAATTAGATTGATGGTAGGGTGCAGTGGCTCACGCCTGTAATCCCAGCACTTTGGGAGGCTGAGCGGAGAGAGTTTCTTGAGCCCAGGAGTTGGAGACCAGCCTGGGCAACAAAGTAAAACCTCACCTCTACAAAACAAAAAAGTTAGACGAGTGTGGCTGCATGTGCCTATAGTTCCAACTACTGGGAGGTTGGGAGGATTGTCTGAGCTCAGGAGTTGGAGGCTGGGGTGAGCTGCCATGGTCATGCCACTGCACTCCAACCTGGGTGACAGAGCGAGATCCCAATTCAAAAAAAGGGAGGAAAAAGAAGAAAGAGAAGTAGAAAATACCAATAAGCATTTAAAAGATTGAAATTGCAATTAAGCACTTCTCCAAAAAAAGCATGAACTCAGCGTTACAAATAAGTTATAACAAATTTTCAAGGGATAGGTTACAATTATTTGTTTTAGAAAATAGAAAAGGTTGCTAAAGTTTATTTTGTGAGACTAGTGTAACTTTGAATCCAAAAGCTTTAAATAAGGGCATTATTTTATTTTATTTTATTTTATTTTTTTGAGTCAGAGTAACTTGGTCACCCAGGCTGGAGTGCAGTGGCACACTCGACTTGCTGGGCTCAGGTGATCCTTCCTTCTCAGCCTTCCAAGTAGCTGGAACTACAGGCACATGCTACCACGCCCTGCTAATTTAAAAAAAAATTTATTGTAAGCCGGGCTCGGTGGCTCAGCCTGTAATCCCACGCCTTGGGAGGCTGAGGTGAGTGGATTGCCTGAGCCCGCGGGTTCGAGACCCGCCTGGGCAACTTGGCGAGACCTCATCTCTACAATAAATCA
>CAUYQG010028919.1:0-23961 GCA_963574415.1 Tarsius wallacei
CCCGGCTAATTTTTTTGATTTATTGTAGAGATGAGGTTTCGCCTGCCCAGGTGGGTCTCGAACCCGCGGGCTCAGGCAATCCACTCACCTCAGCCTCCCAAGGCGCGGGATTACAGGCTGAGCCACCGAGCCCGGCTAGTAGGCAGTTTTTCAAACCTCTACCCCATCCTTCTCTCTTCTGTTTAGAAGTCCCCAGTATCTATTATTCTCATCTTTATGCCCTCATGTACCCAGTATTTAGCTTCCACTTATGAATGAGAATGTGAGGTTTTTGGTTTTCTTTGTCAATTCACTTAGAACAGGGGCCTCCATATACATTTTCATTGTTGCAAAGGACCTGATTTCATTCTTCTTCATGGCTGCATAGTACTCCATCAAGTATATATACCACATTATAAAAAATCCAGCCAACTATTGATGGACACCTAGGTTGGTTCCATGTTTTTGTAATTGTGGCTAGTGCTGCAATAACCATACAAGTGCAGGTGTCTTTTGGCAAAACAACTTATGCTCCTTTGGGTATATACCCAGTAATAGGATTGCTTGGTTGAATAAAAAATCTATTTTTAGTTCTTTGGGAAATTTTACTGGGATATTTTAAAGAAAATCTCATATATCTTGACATTTCACTCCAAAATACTTTGTTATGTATCTCTGATAAGAACATTTTTTAACAACCCATTACCATTTTATAGCTAAAAATTAACAATAATTTCCTAATATTTTTGATATAGTTCATATTTGGATTTCTCTTCTTACCTCAAATATGACTTTTATAAATCACTTTTTTGATCACATTCAACTAGGTCCTCATATTGCATTCAGTTGTTCTGTTTCTTAAGACTTTTATTTTGTAACAATTCCTGGCCAGGCATGCCAAGGCAGGAGGATTGCTTGAGCCCAGGAGCTCGAGACCCATCTGGGTAACATAGCAAGAAAAAAAAATTATCCAGGTGTTTTGGCATGCACCTATAGTCCCAGCTACTCGGAAGGCTGAGGAGGATTGCTTGAGCCCAGGAGTTTGAGGCTGCAGTGAGTTGTGGTCTTGCCTCTGCACTCCAGCCTGGGTGACAGAGTGAGACTCCAACTCAAAGCAAACAAAAAAACAAACAAATACTTCCTATCACCACTATCTTTCATATGCCGATAATTTGTTGGAGAATATTGAGTCATTGCTTTTCTGTAGAATTCACGCTTCTAGATCTGACTGGTTGCTTCCCACAGTGTTGTTTGACTTATTCCCCGATTCCTGATATTTCCCATAAATCTAGAGGCTTCACTAGATTTGGGCTCATTATTTTAGGCAAGAATACATCATAGGTGATATTTTATGTACTTCCTGTTACAATCATATTTTGAGACACATAGTAACTGGTTTTCCCATTTTGAGTGAATAGGTTCTGAGAATGTCAGCTTGATTCCTTCATTATAAAATTATCCATTAACCACTCCCCTCCTGATTTTAGCAGCTATGTGTGATCATTGCTGAGACCTATTATGGGTTGTAAGATGGTGGTTTTCTAATTCTGTCACTCCTGGTGCTTTATTTGCTGAGATTCTACAGGTAGTAACTTCCCTTCACCCAACTATTGATTTACCTGAAATAAACCTTGTAAAGGAAAGGCAAAACAAATTTTTCTCTCCTTTACTTAATCAGTTTCTAAAAAAAAAAAAAAAACGAGATACTATCCTAGCAAGTTCAATGATGATCAACATGTATGTTTAAAGTTTTGTAATAATCTTCATAGGATTTTATGCATTTGACTTGTTTCAATCCATGCACTAGCTTCTCTTAAAAATTGAGATATGATTAACATAGAAAATAGCTGTACAGTTAATTTACACATTTTGATGCATTTG
This sequence comes from Tarsius wallacei, assembly GCA_963574415.1. Lineage (NCBI taxonomy): Eukaryota > Metazoa > Chordata > Mammalia > Primates > Tarsiidae > Tarsius > Tarsius wallacei. The sequence goes on from CAUYQG010028919.1 coordinate 1,861, forward strand.
AATATAGCTGTGAAGCAACCACCACATAGAATGCCCTAAGCTTAATCATCATCATCACCTCTCGAAGTTTCCTCTTTTTTTTTTTTGATAAGAAAACTTAACATGAGATCTATACTCTTAACAATTTAACAAATTTTTAAGTATATGATACAGTATTGTTAGCTGAATGCACTATTTTATACAGCAGGTCTCCAGGATGTTTTAGTCTTGAATAAGTGAAACTGTGTCCTTTGATCATGACCTTCCCAGGTCTCCCTCCTCTCACTCCTGGTAGCCATCATTCAAGTCTCTGCTTCCACGAGTTTGGTTATTTTCTGTGCAATAGCTTCCTAAAGCTGGTCTACTTGTTTCTACTGTGATCCCATTCCAATTAATTATTTTCATAACATACAGACTGATCTTAAGGAAAAAAGATGTAAGTCAGATTCTTGCACTCCCGTTTAAGTTTTTTCATGGTTTCCTTTTACTCTGAAATACCCATGGTTTCCTTTTACTCTGAAATAAATCCCTAATTCCTCCCCTTTGATTTCAAGCCCTGCCTACTTTGGCCTCCGACCATCTTTCCAACCCCATTGTATTCCCTTCTCCATGTTGACCTTCAGTTCCTGGCCCACATAGAAACTATTTTCCAGTCACTTCCTGGACAATGCCAATTTCTTTCCTATTTCCAGTCTTTGAATGTTCCATCTGCATGAAATGCTCTTCCTCCAGATAGTTGAATATGTGTATTTTTCTTGTCTTTAGGATTACAGCTTGAATGTTACCTCTGCCAAGAGGATGTCTCAGACCACCAAACCTAATGTTGCCTCTTCCAGTTAATTTATATATCTCTTTGTGTAATTCCTTTCAAGTCATTTATTACAAGTTATACTTCTCATCTTTCCTCTCTCTTCCCTCCCTCCCTTTCTGTGTTGCTTTTGTCCTTCCTCCCTACTTTGTTGTGCAAGTCATTCAGGAGAATATAAGTTCTATCAGGGCAAAGTATATTATCTGATCTGTTTATTATCGTATCTCTACTGCCCCAGTGGTGACTATGTCTGTATCAGTAACATTTATAGGGTGCTTTGATAAAGCATAATCATGGTGGGTATGTGTACACTTGAGTGGATAGGACTGTGTCTCTGGGAAAATGATGTTTAAGCTTAGGCCTCAAGAATGAGGAAGATCATCTCATGGTAAGAGTACTGTAGGTAAGGAACATATGTCAAAGCCCTGAGGAACCCCAAGAGCATAGCATTTTCTGGGCACTACCAGAAGGCTAGTGTGGCTTCAGTGTCCTATGTGGAACAAAGGAATAGATGAGGTTTCGGGAGAGGAGGAGAAGGGGGAATGAGGCCAGAAAGTGTAAGATTTTGCAGATTATGATTGAAAGTTTGGATTTTATTTGAGATCCATTGAAAGATAGCAAGTAGTAAAGGAAACTAATAGGATTGGCTTGGCCAGAAGAGATGGCAGCATAGACTAAGGTGATAGTAGTGATGATGGAGAGAAATTCATGGTTTGCATGAATTTCTTGCATATTTTAGCAGTAAGTCCCTTAGTATTTGCGATGGATCAGATGTGGAGGAAGAAGTAATGTTATGAGTTAAGACTGACATCTAATTTTCTGGCCTGAACCAAAGGGACACGAGTATGTAGAGGGGCCATATATTGAGATGAAAATGCTTTGTAGAAAAACCAGTCACAGGAGAGGATGAGACAGCTGAGACAGATAATCTAGAAAGACGAAAAAAAAGGCCTTCATATTGGTGCATCGTAATAACTTTAAAGAGGAAAAGAGTTTCCAAATCTTCTAAAAATTTAGAAACATAAGGAAATATTTCAGCAAGTATTCAGGCAGTTTTATATTTGAAACACCCTCGTCATGTTGCTACACTGAGTGAGGCAGCATCCACAAAATGTTATCACGACAGCACATTCATTCGTTTTCTTAAAAGTTAAGGGTCTGTCAGTATTTCCATTATAAACTCCAATTTTCAGGGGTTTATAACTTGGCTATTTTAAAATCACATCAGGCTGAAACTTGCAAGTAATAAAACATTTAAAAATAGATTTAGTGCATTTCTGTCAAGATATACTTAAAATATTGCCTAATTGTTCTGAGATAAAATGACTTTTAGTTAATATATTGAGACTAATGTTTAATTAAGAACACTTTTTATTTTAAAGTTTCTGGAAATAATTATACTTTATAATAATGCCATATTTTATATATATGGATTTGATATGATGAACCACAAACATTATATTGAAGCAATTTTAACACATTATAACAAAAGTTGACCTATGAATTGTAGTGTTGGACAAATTTCTTCCTAATAAAGCTTGCTGTAAATTGGTTATGGTTTGTTTTTTTTTTTTGCATGGTAGCGTGTGCCTGTAGTTCCAGCTACTTGGAAGGCTGTGGTTATGGTTTTTTCTGAGGAACAATAACATGTTCAATTTTGTTTTATAAACAGATATTTTATTATTTTGCCAGGCAGAACCTAGTCTCAGTTATTGTTCAGTTAAATATATTCCATCTTCCACTTGGGATACAATATTTTGATTTCCTTTTAGTAATAGAATTTATTAATCTATGGGTGTTCACCTAAGTTAAGTTCACTTAAGGCTTCTTGTAAAGTTGGTTAAGCCAGGAAATCTGCCTCAAAGTATAAAAACACTCTCTCCCTCTTGAGGAATCTGAAGAAACAGAAATGTTACATAATAAGTAGAGATGAAGAACTACGGTGGGGGTGGTGATGGGGTAGGGGCATTTAGGCAGGCTTTTAAAGGTAGGGGCAAGGGGAAGGAAGTCGAGCTGGTGGTGTTCCAGAGGGGTGTGGCAGCTGGAGCAAAGGAAAGAAGCCAGGGAATTGCATGACTTTAATGGGGATGCCCTTGCCACATTAAAGTTGAATCACATTTGCCTAATAGAATTTCTAAAATGTGAGTATGTGTGCATGTGGGTGTTTGTGTGTTTGACTTAAATAGGGTAAATTAGTCAAATGCAAAAAGGACACCACTGGGTATGTTCCTTGACGACCAAATATAATTCTAGGAAGAAACTTTCATGTTGGAGGATTTGCTCATAGATTCTTCCTTATGTGACAAGAATATTCCAATATAATATGCAAAAAACTGATACCATAAAAGATAATTTTAATATGTATTTTTAAATTTTTCTTAAAAAAAAAAAACTTTCAATATGTGTTCTAAAATGGCATTGGAAGCACAACCCAAATGATTCAGTGTATATAACACACTTGTCCCCTATTGTTTGGAGAATTTCAATATTGGTTGCAATCTTATTGAAGGAAACCTCTGTATGCCCAGAAATAAGATCGATAGAATCCATTTACCCAGTCCATGTAAAACATAAATTCAGCAATATTTAAAAATTTTGCATCTGGTGACTAATACTGCATATCATCTGGATGAACAATCTAGTATCTTTATTTTTCCAGGGCTATCTTCAAAATTTTAAAAGTTTGTAAACTTGAAAGGAGATTTAGAGCAATATTTGTAAATTTTAAGATATTTATTAATATTAATAAGAAATTCAAGTATTTATTTTTTACAAGTATTTATTAAGATAAAATCAATCCTTTAAGAGAAGAGCAAATGTCAGACTAGCTTAGAAATAATTGTTATTTATCATGACAAAGATTGCAGTAGAGTTGGTTTAGGCATCAAAAGAACTGATATGAAACAATACTTTCTTGAATATCAAGTATTAATGATGATAAATTTTGTTTACGTTGGTTTTATTGTTCGATTTTTTCTTTCTCAATTGTCATACTTCCTATCTCTGTCTTCTGAACATTTGTTGCATTTCCAAACTCCAAAACTTTAGTGAGAACATTTCTTTTGTTCTGATCCTAATACTTCTCTACTCTTCTTGCAGTCTCTTTTCTGAGTTAGGACTTTTTTTGTTTATCCTTTTTTCCCCCTAAAAATCTACCTACTGTTCTTTTCTATAGGTTTTCTTTTTTTTTTTCTATTTATATTTGAAAATTAAAATTTTTTTTATTTTAAAGATGTGGGGTACCATTCAGGATTAGCTATACAAGTGATCATCATACAGGTGAAGTTTTGGCCTCCCCTTGGTCCTCACTTTGCCTGGTTTGCGATCAGGTACCCTTACTGATGTTATGTGTTCCCCCACCCCCAACAGTATCCCACTACTGTTAATCTTTCCTGTATTATTGTGATAAATATGCAGGGTCCACTTATGAGTGAGAACGTGTGGTACCCTGTTCTTTGTTTCTGTGATAGATCACTGAGTATGATAGACTTTAAATCCAATCAAGTTGCTGCAAAGTCCATAGTTTTATCCTTCTTTATGGCTGCACGATATTCCATCGTGTATATGTACCACATATTTTTATGCAGTCCACTTTTGACAGGCAGCACAGTTGGGTCCATGTTTTTTCTATTTTAGATGGTACTGCAATAAAAATGCATGTGCACATATCTTTTTTGTACAATGATTTGTGTTCATCTGGGTATATTCCCAGAAGGGGGATTGCTGGGTCATATGGAAAGTCAATTTGTAGATCTTTTACCAATCACCACACTGTTTCCCACAGAGGTTGTACTCCCACCAACAGTGTAGAAGTGTTCCCTTCTCCCCACATCCTCTCCAGCATCTGTTGTTTTTTGAGTTATTAATGATGGCCATTAGGTGTTATCTCAGTGTGGTTTTGATTTGCATTTCTTTGATGATTAGTGAGGCTGAGCATTTTTTCATGTATCTTTTGGCTGCTCAAATGTCTTCTTTTGAGAAGTGTCTATTCATATCTTTTGCCCATTTTTTTTAACAGGGCTGTTTGTTTTTTTCCTTTTGGCATGTTTGAGTTCCTTGCAGATTCTGGATGTTAGGCCTTTGTCAGATATACAGTTGGCAAATATTTTTTCCCATTCTGTGCACTGTATCTCTTAATGGTTTCTTTTGCTTTGCAGAAGCTTTTCAGTTGATGGACCACCAAAACCCTAACTTCAGCAGAAGAATCCAGATCATTAAAGTAAAAGCCCAAATGTGGGACACAGAAGAAAAAAATGTCATAGACAAAAATAAACAAAACAAAAAGCTGGTTCTTTGAAATGATAAACAAGATTGACAGACCCCTAGCCAGACTGACAGAGAAAAAGAGGGAAAAATAAACATAATTAGAAATGCAAAAGACCAAGTCACAACTGACCCCGAAGAAATACAAAAGATTATCAGAGATTACTACGCACACCTGTATGGAAACAAATTCGAAGACCTAAATGAAATGGAGTAGTTTCTGACATCACACAACCTCCCAAGGGTGAAATAAGAAGAAATTGACACCCTAAATAGACCAGTAACAACACAGAAAATTCACTCTATCATAAGAAAACTACCTACCAAAAAAACCCCCAGACCAGACATCTTTCCAGTAGAATCCTACAAAACATACAAGGAGAAGCTGATACCAATCCTATGAAAGTATTCCAGGCAATCGGGAAAGATGGAACTTTCCCTAAGTCATTGTATGAAGATAACATCACACTGATACCCAAACTGGATAAAGATTCAACAAAGAAAGAGAACAGGCCAATCAGATCCAACCACACATCTCAAAAATCATCCACCATGACCAGGTAGCCTTCATCCCTAGGAAGCAGAGCTGGCTCAACATCTGCAAGACCATAATGTAATCCAATACATCAACAGATATAAAAACAAGAACCATATGATTATATCATTAGACACAGAAAAGGCTTTTGACAAAATTTCAGAATCCCTTTTTGATAAAAATCCTTGAACACCTAGGCATAGAGGGAACATACCTCAAAATAGTAAGAGCCATCTATGATAAACCCACAGCCAATATATTGCTAAACGGACAGAAATTGGATGCATTTTCCCTGAAAACAGGAACAAGACAAGGCTGTCCACTCATCCTTCCTGTTCAGTATAGTATTGGAAGTCCTAGCCAGAGCAATCAGACAGGAGAAGGAAATCGGGGTATCCAAATAGGAAAAGAGGAAGTTAAGCTCTCTCTCCTTGCTGACGATGTGATTCTATACCTTCAAAACCCAAAAGAATCTGTCAAAAATCTCCTTGCACTGATAAAGGACTTTGGCAAAGTCTCAGGATACAAAATCAATGTGCAAAAGACAGTTGCATTTTTATACACCAACAACAAACAGGCAGAGAACCAAATAAAAAGCACTATCTTATTCACAATAGCCAAACACAAAAAAATTACCTTGGCATCTTCCTAACCAGATAAGTGAAAGCCCTTTACAACAAAAACTACAAAACACTGCTCAAAGAAATCAAAGAAGACACAAACAAATGGAAAAATATTTCATGCTCATGAATTGAAAGAACCAACGTTGTTAAGATGTCCACCTTACCCAAGGCAATGTACAGATTCAACGCAATACCCGTTATATGTTTCTTATATGTAGCTTTCTCCCTTCTCCCATCTTATTATTAAAATTATACTTTTTAAATTTCTGAAAGGTTGAGACATTTTGTGAAAATGATGGATTCAACTTATGCTAAAAGTGAAATCTAGGAGTAGTCATTAAATGGATTTTATGGTTTTACATCGAAAAGAAAAATGTTTTTACTTCAAACTGATAAAAAGAAGCACAGATTCCATAAGGATTGAATATCTAAATTTAAAAATTAAATAATGAAAATGAAAGATAATTGGGGAGTATTTCCCTAACATGGGATTAGGAGAAGACTTTTTAATTAGAAAAGAAACTCAGAAGCAATAACAAACAAGATTAACAGATTTGGAGTAAAAAAATTTGAAAAGTTTTGAATGACCAAAATATAAATGAAGTAAAAAAACGTAATTCAAAGTATTATAGCACAAATGTTAGACTACTCCTGATAAATAAAAAGCCCCTGAGAGCCATGAAATTCAATAGAAAAATGGATAAAACAAGCATTATATTCACAGAAGAGGAAATGTAAATGGCCAATGAATATAAGGAAAGATGTTCAACCCACCGAGATAGGACAATGAAAATTTAAACAAGAAGCTAGTATTTTGTTCTCACAAGATTAACAAAACAATAATAATAAAACCCAGGTGAGTGAAGGTATCACAAAACAGGCTCTCTCATACTTCACTGGTGGGAATGTAAATTACATGAGCCTTTAAGAAAATAATCTGCGAAGATTTACTAAAGTTAAAGATCAGTAAATACTGAGGGAAATCTAGCCTAAAAATATGAAAATACCAGTACACAAGACAATAAGTTATGCTTACCATAAGATTTCATATTGCTATTAGTAAGAACAAATTATATGCACGTCTTCTTGGGATTCTTAGTATATGTACATTTACCTGTAAAAACAATTTTCAGAGTAACATGAATAACATTTTACATATTAGTAAAAAATAATTACATGAGTATTTATATATAAGTTTATATAGTGGAAAGATACACTGAACTGTGGAGAATAGGGGATTATTCATTTTTTTCTTCTAAAAATTTTGTTATATTTATACTTTATTAATGCAGCTTAAAAAAATGAAAAGAGAACATAAAGCAAACGTATTTGTAACTATCTTAGAATGTAAATGAAACTTAGAAAGAATAATTATTATTGTAGTCACATCCTGTCAAGGCTCTTATATTTCTTTGTATCCTCTAATTTTCTCCCCCATATCTTCTGCCCCAGTGCTTTCATCTCAACCTTCAGCACAGAACTGGCAACCCTTTGTTAGGGGACTGTCCTTAGGCTGCAGAACGTTGGCTATGTACATCCACATAGAAAGCCAGGAAGTGCCTGGGAATGTATGTCTCCCCTGGAGCAGTCATCAACTGATGACTGATGAGTAAGAAGGTAGCAATGTTCCAGATGCCTTAACTGGAGACATTCTGAGGTATGATGAAGGCTGTCTAGAGTACCTCTGTGTGACTCAGTTTTTATTGGAACTTTGCTTGATATCACATTCTAGCTGACCTCCTTGCCTTCCTAGTCCCACTAGCCAACTGCCCTTCTGTCATTTTCTGGGAACACTTTTTAATGAACACATTTACATGTATCCTTATGTCATTGTACACTTGGAGACCCTAACTTACACAATAGCCAGTCTGCTTTAAGTCCCTGTAGACGCCACTCTGACTCTTGAGAGCCCAGGCATCATGCATAGGATATATATAGTACCTCAGATTTTGAGGGTGAGTCCCAGGCTCTGCCACTCATTTCAATATGGCCTTGGGTAATTCACCAAACTCTTTTATGCATTTTCTCATCTGTAAGATATAATTGATAATAGAACTACTTCATGGAGTTATTTTGAGGAGTAAATAAGATAATGCACCTAAAGTGTATCTAACACATTAGGCACTCGATAATGATTTAAAAATTAACCAAGATGCTTTAAGTAAGTATCATGAATGTCTATCTCTTTGTGGGCTGTGGTATGCCTGACAAAAGGAGGAATTTCCTTTAAATGAAAATTTATAATAGATTTGGAGTCTGCCTTAAGATGAAAGCCTCTCTTTATAGCACATTATTTTATTATGTATAGCTCATGTGAAGTAAACAAAGTTAATACATCATTGATTTTAATGGAACTTTGCATGGTTTGATTAATATACCATTATTGCATAAAGACATTCTACATGCTGAGTAGTAGCGGGTGCATTATAATATCATTTGGTGTAAAGTTTCAGCATATCCTATTTTCACAATATATCTCTATGAATGCATTATCATCTGCTGTAAAATAAATCAGATATAATGGATCAAAAAAGGAAAAGTTGTATCCCATTAACAAACATATCACATATGTTATCACTGAATATCATTTTAATGTCTTACAATACCATTACTATTTATGGGAACAGTGCAAGGACCACATCCTTTATCACTCTAGTCTTACTTTCCAAAACTTTGTTTAAAGTAACTCAACCTATCTGTATAAGGACTTATCATTCTGAAGCTCTACCATAGTATTTTTCTTTGACCCAATGCCATGGAGTTAATTTATATGTGAACCTGCTCATAAAAACGCCAGGGCTTTATGAAATCTCCTTGTTTGGGGTTTCAAGCATAGCTAGCTAATATTTAATTCTGCTTATTACAAACAGCACATTTTTTGGTGATTTCTAATTTCACTTCACATTAAAATCCTCTTGTTGTAATTGCTGTCATTCTCTCCTTGTTTTCCCCTAATTATTCTGACTAGAGTAAATTCTCAATTATTCAGAGATTGTACATTTAATCTGTGGATTTTCCAAATCCTCTCTTTTTAATTCTACCTTTTACTGCACATTCTTAAGCATTTAAATGTTTTCTATTTTTATAATTTCACCAGATGATAAATGATGGTAAAATGAGAAATTCACATTAAAATACGCAGTTTGCTATTTTAATAAAAATTTCTTATTAAAAATCTGATTCTAATGAGTGCATAAAATAAAAGTTTTAACCATTTGTGGATCTTAATCCTTTTGCCATCATCATCTTATATAACTCAAAGTAAAAACTCTACATTTTGCTCTTATAATTGTATAATTATTAATATTTAACATTTTACATATAACTATATTAGTAAGTAAATTAACAATATAATATATACCACAATAACTTTACCAAAAGCTAAGCAGCAAGTGTTAAAAAAAGACAGCCCCTCCACACCACCCATTACTGAACTGCACTTAACTTGAAATAATGGTAGATGGAAGGTTTTGTTTACAAATTTAAGAGGATTAAGTAGATCTTACAACGAAAAGTCCTCAGATTGGTTCAGAAATTAAGCTGAAAAGAGAGGTTAAGGACAATGTCAAGTATCAAAATAAACAATAGTTTATAATCAATCAAAATACTGTTATTTTATAAACCCACGATTTAAGGGAAAAAATTTACCCTAAGGCAATTGTGATGTAGGCAGAATGTCCGTGTGGGAATCCTAACCTTCATCTATGTGCTTCTCTCACTAACTTCAGGCTTTTTTGGTTCCAAGATGTTTTTATGCTGTTTTGTGATAGTGGAAAAATAGCTATCCCATCTACACAAGGCCCTAATCACATCTATTCAATCATCTCCTGAACTGAGGTCACTGAACTGGGCTATTTTTTTCTATTCTATGCAGGTCAGAATTCGTATTCACTCTAACGACTGACTTTTTTGTGACCAAAATAGTAAAATAAATTCATGCCAAAGTGTGCTTATAGCCTCCTGCAATCCTCTGTTCTCTTCAAGAAAATGTTAATGAAAAGATCTTTAAATCAAATGGAATTTCAAACTACTTTAAGTTCTGGAAATTGAACAAAGGACAGAATGTTCTGCTACAATATATGTTTTTTCTTTTTTTTTTAATGAATGAATTCAACTGGTAAGTAGAAGAACGATATTAGCATATTTTGGAAGTTGGTTGATTCATAGGAGATCAATTCCATCTCTAATATTTCACACCACCAGGTAACAGCCCCTGAACATGAGGCACACTGAGGCAGCAGAACATGGCAAGCCAAGGAGGCATGTCTTGTACCCTACCTTCTTCCCACTGGCTTTTTGGACACAGTCCATCTTAGAAATGTTTATTAGCCTTCTTCCATATCTGTGAATGTTACTTTATGTCTTCCTTATTTTCTTCCTCCAAGCTATCTTTTACTGCGTTTCTTTATTAGTAATTTTTTTTAATTGTTACTATTTTTCTTAGAATTACTATTTTTTTTTAGTACTTTTGGTTATGAAGTTACACAGGTTTCGATGGCTCATTCAGTTTTTTTCCCTTATGTTTTTAACTAAACAATTCTGCAGAATGTGAAGGTTTTTCACAAACAAGTATCACGTGATTGCAGGGATGCTGTGACACCTGGGGAAACTTTCCTTCCATCTCATCTTCTTTTCTTGTTCTTCCTTTTCTTGCAGGGACAGCCTGGAGAGACAGAAGGAGGAATTTTTTTCTTTTCTTCCTCTCAGTTCCATGTCTTTTAAAAGTGTTTAAAGTCACTCAATCAATTGAAATTGTCACCTGTCTTTTGCTATAGTTATTATCAACAACAATGAACTTAATCATCAAAGGTTCCAAAGGAGTACAATTCCAGTGTTACTGGTTGTGTCTAAATTTTTATTAAAATTCTCTTAGTGTTTAATCAGGCCCAAGAGTCTTTGTTTCAAATGTCTTTTCCTACACGCATATTTGATATGATAGATATTTTAAGAACTAGTCTTATTATATCCTCTTCCTCTTATCATCGCTTATACTGTTTTGACATATTTTTGAAAAGACTTGGAAGTCGCCAAGTCTCTTTACTGTTGTAAGATTTAATCAAGGTCTGTTTTAGGTTTAGAGCTGCAGAACATTCAAGGTTTCCTCAAATTGTCTACATGCCTCACCGTTTTCACAAAGTGAGAAATCTTGATTCTGTAAAATGTAAAATGCTATGAATGTGGCTAAAAGGATAAGTGCACATCAGCTATCCATCCACATGAACAACGTGGGCACCGCCCTTTGCAGGAAATGTCTCAGAGTCCTCGACCCTTTCTCTAACCTCCTTACTCTCAGAGCTTCTGCTGGCAATACAGAAAGCAGGGAAGTATTTTCATGACAAAAAATATTAGAAGAGAGCAAGGTTACATACATTTCAACGAAACATATTTATTATAAGTGAGAGAGGATAAATCAAGACAAATTTTGGGATATGAAAGTGGAGCCAGATACAAAGCTAAAAGTGAGGCATAAATTCGGCTCAGCTCTCTAGTAGCCGATGTGAGAAGGGGTCACCTCTCCAACATACTGCATCCATTAAACAAAGAACTTCTTCAGAGGACATATACTTATTTTGGGAGTTAATATCAGAAATTTTTTTCTAAGAACTTCATAATCTTTGTGATAAGTTAACATTTTGGTACTTGGGAGAAGTTTTAAGGATAAGCAGGCTAGCTTTTCAACCTTGTCTCAACAGAGGTAAGATTTAGCTGGAATGTTATTGGAGCTCAGAAAACAATACTCCAAAATGAAGGCTTCGGAAGCAAACTTTTTTTCTCATCTTCTTGTGGCCTCCTATCTCTTAGTCCCATTCTCTCCCGAGGCTAGCCACCGAATTTACAATCCCTCTTCCACAAGGCAGGTCAAAGAGACCAGAATCCCTTCTCCCCAAAGACAGCCATAAAACCTAAAGATATTACACTCACCTTTCCTCCACCTGTTAACTGGCCATGAAGAAATTCTCTGACCTACCTTGTTTGACTGTAGGTTCCATAAGACCCCCATTCCAGAGAAGGTCCTGCCCTATACCCAGAAGAAAGGTATGCTACTCACAGAGGTTAAGAAGAAACTAGAAAAACAGGCCTTGCTGTGTTTCCCAGCTCAAGTCTTTTAGCATTAGATCATATCCTTTTTGCCCAATATTTCTGCATGGCTGTCCACGCTTATTCAATCTAAGCATAAAAATTGATAATTTCTCCTGTATCATTGGTTCTTCATTCTGAAGACTCCCATGTACACATGTTAAATAAATTTGTATGCTTTTTCCCCAGTTAAGCTGTCTTTTGTGGGCTTTCAGTGAACCTTCAGTTTTCCAGGTTAAAAAATGTATGCAGATTATTGACATAGACAATTTTGTTTCCTGTATTGCATACTGGTTCTTTGAGAGCAAAATTTGCTTATTTATCATGGAACTTGCATGTTTAATAGTTGGTGTCTACTAAATCATTAAATAATGGATAAATACACCAAAAGATACACATGTAGGAGGGGGACCTCACTATCTGCAAGTGCTTCCTAAGATTCATTTCTCCTCAGCTTTGGTAGCATGAAGTATGAAGACACCAACAGGGCTGGCCTTAAGCCAAATATGAGGTAGTTCTGTTTGCTGGAGTTGTCCTTTACATGTCACCTTCTTAAACTTTCTGCCCATTTTTAGCCTTATCAGATACCTCTCTGCTCTCTAGTACCAAGTATTTATGGCCAGAATGGCAAAGTTCATCTACCTTTGCTCTATTGCGGACTGTCTTCTAGGGACCTTAGAAAGAATACATCTGATTAGCTCTCAGGGAATGGGCACAAGGGGTATTTCAACAAATGCCTGGTATTTGTCAACCTCGAGATCCTATATACGGAAAGTGGTTCTTGGAGGCCTGAGATACATCTTCAATGAGACTTCCTTAGGCTAAGGACTTTTCCCTTTCTTTCACTCATCAAACAGTAAAAACTGATGTTACTCATTCAGGAAATATGTACCATTCTGTTTTTAAAGCATGGAAGATTCATATAATTAAAGTGAAATTTTCTTTGGGGGCCAGGAATTAAAAGACTGGTGTTCAAGGTTCAGCTGCCAAGAACTAGCTAGGTATCCTTCAATATCTGTGGGACACTTACTAGTACTTTACTGGTATGTATTTTTTTTTTTTTTTGAGTTGGAGTCTCACTCGGTCGCCCAGACTGGAGTGGAGTGGCCACTCCCGGCCACTGCAGCCTCGACCTGCTGGGCTCCGCTGATCCTTCCGCCTCAGCCTTCCAAGTAGCTGGAACTACAGGCGCGCGCTACCACGCCCGGCTAATTTTTTTGATTTAGTGTAGAGATGAGGTCTCGCCTGCCCAGGCGGGTCTCGAACCCGTGGACTCAGGCAATCCACTCACCTCAGCCTCCCCAAGCGAGGGATTACAGGCTGAACCACCGAGCCCGGCACTTTACTGGTATGTAAAGTGGAGGTAATGACTTGCCCTTTCTAACACCAAAATTGTCCCAGTCTTTAGTTCCTCATCACTTATAGGACTTACCAGTTTATCTTATGCACATATCAGTTGAAGGCAGAAACTGTGTTTATTGATTAGTGTCTAAAATGCTTATCACAACTGGTACACTGTATACTCTATCAGATGTCCATTGTTCCAATGAATTAATGAAAATATCTGGAAAATTTCATAGTGCTAAATAGCTGTTGAGAGAAGCAGGTAGAACTTTACCATGTTTTCCTCTCCTTTGGCCCTAGTAGTTCCTGCCTGTGGCCCCACTGGCTCCAAGCCACCAGTACCAGTCCACCCAGACAGTGCCTGGATGTCAACACATAGTACACTTTCATCCTTCTGGAAGTGTCCTCACTCCAAAGGTCTTGGGTTTCCTTTATATCATCTGGTGTAGGGTCATACATTGCTCTTCATATACAGCCATGTTGATACAGTTGAATAATTACCTGTAAAAAAATCAAAATATTGAATATTTTTTCTGTTGCATGTTTTTTACGCATTCACCTGCTCCATTCATGTTTGCCTAACTTTTCCAACACTAAGGAGTTGCTGAGAGCTATTATGTACCAGACACGATGTAGTCACATGCATTAACTCACTGTATCCTCAGATTTCTATTAACTAGGTACTATTGTTATCTTTGTTTTGCATATGAGAGCTTTGAAGGAAAAAAAAGAGGTTAAAAGTGTTGCCCGAGGTGGAGCCGAGGCTCTGGTATGGGCTGTCCGGCTGCAGATGTCCAAACTCTTAACCAGATGTCCAAGCTCTTAACCATTATGCTGTTTGTTAGCTCTTGACCAATTGCTTCAGTAGCTGTATTTTTATAGTTTATTTTTCTTATGGGAAGAATAATAAAAATTTTGAAGCTTACCTTAGCTATAAAATACCTACCCTTATTTACTTCTATAATTCCCTGAGTTTTAACTGAGGTTCCCCTATGTGCTTATATCAGTAATGTTAACTTTACAGTATTCGTATTTATAAAATATATTTAAAAAAGAATTTGGAAAATAGAATTTGACTATATGCCAATACAGACAAGGGATTGCTAAAGCAAGTTTCAAAAAAACCAAACAAAACTACCAGAAAGCTACTCAAAATCATACACTAAACTTTAAATAAATGTTTGATATACAGATGACCCTAAAATAAGAAATTACTTTTTTGTTCTCTAGTTTACACAGATACTAGCTTCTATGACTATAGCATTTACTTAAGACATTCACTATCTTGACAACAAAATGGTGACAGTTATAGCCGTACTGCTTGCTATTCCATTATCTTGTGAAGTTGATGATTTTGAACATCTCCCTTCATAATGAAAAATCTCATGTTAAACCACACCAAACCTTAGCAAACTAGTTTTAATACTTAAATACTTTAATATGCAATGAATAAAAGGGCAGAAAACTCAGTCACACAAATGTTAGACTATTTCTGAACACGTTTTCACACCTATATGCTATTAGCATACAAAAGCTACTGGTATGCAAAAACCATACATTAAGCATAGTTTGGATTGTCCTTAAGTTATATTCTGAAGAAGTTATAACACTTTTAAGAACGGACAATATTAAAAAGGCAAAAGCATTATAACTCAGACAGTACACAAGACATTTTGCTTGCTCTATAAAAAGTAAGAATGTCAAAGTTTTATTGGCTACAGGGAAAAGGAAGGAAACATCAGTGAAATAAATTTGATAACATGCCTCACACTTCATTGCAAGTGATTTTCCCAAATTCACAACTTTCACATTTGGCTGAGCTAAAAAGAAAAAAAAAAAAAAAACTAAAAAAGGCAGTTTCACTACTTGTAAGTAGGCCAAGTCACATGATTCCTCTAAATCAGAGTTTAAATGAGAATGAGTGCACTTTTCTAGATGGGAAAATATTTTTCTTAATTGAGCTTAAATAATCTACCCATGGTGATGAACAAGCCTTTGGGTTAGGTTCAGAAACCTCTGGCAGCCTGTTTTCATAAGAATGACAAAAGTATTTATTATGAAACATACATGAAATATTTTCTTGGTTGTCTTATTAGTGAAGACAGTAATTTTTAAAGAAATCCATATTGCTTCGCTGTCAGGTTTTTTTCTCCTAAATGTACCTTCTGAATTTCTTAGGTATGCAATACAATTACATAAAGCCCTTTTTACTTAATGGGTTCATGTGCTCATCAACTATGACCTAGTTAAGAGTAATGAAAATAGGGCTTTTTAAAGAGCTTCCTCATCTCTTTCACTTCATTACCACTCGTGACGTTTACTTAGAAAACAAGGAGAAGTACCACAGGCGAGAGAGGCACCTAGGGACAGGAGGAATTCTGAGACTGAGCAAATATGGCTTTGGAGAGATATTAGTCATTTTGGAAATTGATGGAGGCTAAATGAACCTTCTTACACTTCTCCCCAGCTTTAGACTTAGATAAGGTGTGCGGTGTCAGGGATGTGCATGGGCCCTTTATTAATGAACATTTTCATCCGTGTCCCACCCCCAAAACAAAATCAATGGAAATACAAGTGCTTGGGACTACATGCTTTTATGGCTTCAAAGCTCATTAACCAGCAAGCTGTATCTGTCGTTGAGGGGGGACCACTTTAAAAAATAAACATCGCCAGAAGAAGCGTCTCAAACGGAGACTGAGGTCACTCTCCCTCCCCGGGGACCACGAGGGAAAAGGGAGACGGATATTGACCCCTACTTGCACGTGGGATCTCCCTTTCTCCTCCGACCTCCCTACGCCTCTCCGTCGCAGGCCAGACCCGCCCTGGAAGGCAGGTGGGAGAAAAGGCCACGCTCAGTCCTCCATGGCAAAGTCTTTGGTCTTTTCCTCCTGGTCCCCCACTCGGTAGCGCAGCAACACGCGCAGGCGACGAGGGTTGTCCCGGGAGGGCAGCAGCGTGATCTCTCCGGAAACGTCTGTGTCTTGCTCCACCGGCACCGGCTCGTTCAGGTAGAGGAGCGCCTGCTTCCAGTGCGTGGCCGGGTGGAAAGGCGAGGTGGACAGCACCAGGGGCTTCTCCGAGTCCCCTCCGGGGAAGGTCACCTGGAACCAGATGGCAAAGCCATGCATGGGCGCCGAGCCGTAGCAGCTGCAGCGGAAGCGCCCGCCCACGCCGGCCTCCAGCTCCTGCTCCAGGCCGGCGCGGGCCAGCTCCAGCAGGGCGAAGCGCTGCGGCCGGGCCAGCACGTCCTCGCCGGACAGGCCCTGCACCACGATCTCCGAGTGGCCCATGAGGCAGCGCGTAGCGAAGCTCTCCAGGCAGCTCATGTCCACCCCGTAGTGCTGCTTCACCTGGCTCCAGAAGCCTAGGCGCCACTCCAGCATCTGGTCGCTGATGGGAGCCACGAAGAGCTCGGCGGAAGCCGGCAGCAGAAGCCCGCCCTCCTTCAGCCACTTGGACCGCGCGTGCAGCACGGAGCTCAGCATGGACTCGTGCAGGAGCCCGTAGCCCATCCACTCGCTCACGATGGCATCCACCTGCTCGGGCAGCTCCACGGTCTCCACCGGGCCCGGCAGGACGTGTACCCGGTCCTCTAGCCCGTTGAGCCGCACCACCTCCCGGGCCTGTTGCCAGATGGCGCTGGCCTCCACGGCGTACACGCGCCGGGCCCCGGCCTGGGCGCAGAAGACGCTCAGGATGCCGGTGCCCGCGCCGACGTCCAGCACGGTCTTGCCCCGCAGCGCCGCCCAGTTCCGCAGGATGCCCAGGCGGTAGGCGTCGGTGCGGACGCGGTCGGCGATCATCTCCTCGTGGACCGACACGTCCGAGTAGCACTCGTAGTACAGCTGGTCCCGCTCCCGCTTAGTCCTCCGGGGCCGCAGCGGGGCCTCCTCCGGGACCCCGCCATCTTCCTCCTCCGTGGCTTCCGCTCCTTCGCCGCCGCCCCCCGACTCAAGCTTTCTCTTCTTGGGCTGCGACATCTTGGCGGCGGCGGCCGGCTCCCGGCGGGCTTTGCGTGGCCCGGCGCGGGCTCCGGAAGCGGGGGCTTCTGGGACTTGTAGTGCGCGCCGCGCTTCACACTTCCTGCGCTGGGGGCAGGGGGGTGGGTTCGTCGGTCTCGGGGCGGAAGGTCTCCTGCCCCGGCTCAACTCTCCTACAGATTTCTCTGGTGTCCCGACTTCGTTTCTCCTACCCACCGCACCACCATCTGCGATTCTTTCATTCCCCTTCTTGCCCTTAACTCCTCAGTTATTGTTTACTTTCACTCCCTAAAGTAGGCACTCCCACTTGAGACTAAAAATCCACTTTTGTGTGATCTGCTCAACTCAGCACTGGTTTGGTTCCGCCAAATTATCATGGCAGCACCATTCACACACTACCACCAGCCTGGGCAGTTGGCCCTTAGAGCTCTGCAGACATGGAGATTTGGAAATTGCACTACATGTTTCCCTTTTCTGTTTTCCGTGTGAATGGAGCAAAGTAAAAACAATGCAAAACTGGTTAACTGAATGATATAGGGCAAGCCTATATAAAATTAATAAAAGGGCACAAGGGTAGAATTCTAATAGGGGTCTGAATTCTGTTAGGATATAAGCATAGCTAAATTATAAGGTTCTCTTTGACCTCTACTCCCTCCATGAATATCCAAGCCACACCCCAACCCCAGATTAACGAACTCATTATTCTCTTGAAGGACCATGGCTGTAGGTCATGCCAATCTCCTTGATGGTATCCAGAAGTTTTAATAGGCTGGAAGGACCTGAGTAGCTATGATCACCAAAGATTCCTCTTCCTGCATCTAGGAATTTCCACAAAATTGATTGCTTCTCTAAATGTTCCTGTAGATAACAAACCTGACTAGTGCTTGAGATACTTTTCAGACTCTGCATTATGGTAGACCGTCTCGTACCAGCCAGACCTGTGACATGATGGCGACCCAGAAGCTGACTTGGCACTCAAAGACAATCTCCACATCTCTCTGATTTAATCCCCAACCAATCAGCAGCCCCAATTCCGTAGCCCCCTGCCCCACAAAATTACCCTTTTAACTCAAGCCTCTGAATTCTCAGGGAGGTGGATTTGAGAAGTATCTCTTGTTGTCCTCACTCAGTTGCTTTGTGATTATTAAACTCTCTCCTGCAACAGCTGCTGTCTTAGTCCCAGTTTTTCTGGGCAGTGGGCATAAAAACCCACTCAGTCTGTAACACAAGTAGTAGAACTTCTCTGGTTTTCAATTACCCATTCCCCCACCAGGAATCTTTGTTGGGGAAGAACTGTGTTTCTTGTTTCTTTTTCAGAAGAATAGTTACTTAGCTCTTGGACCTCCTCTGATAATTCTGTGGCTCATTCAAGAGTTAAATCCTGGAAAGGTACAGACTAAAGAGCTGCGAAAAAGAACAGTGATGTGATACATTCAAACCCATTGCTAGGTGTATTCTCCTAACAATTATATATTTTTTTCAACTCAGAAATAACAGTCCTTCATCTCTTTTGATCACTTTTCCACTGCAACTCATTGTTTTCTGTGTGTCTCCTTGTCTGAGTAAGATTGATCTTCCTCACTTTCTCTTTTATTTTTCTTTCAGGCAACCATCAGCTGTTAATCTTTCCCCTTTTTAATGTTCATAATGGAAAAAAATATTTTAAAATATGTGTCGTGTCTATATGAGTGCCTGTTTTTTTAGCAAGTAAGGTCAGAATACCATTTTCTCCCAGCTTAAAAAAAATCACACAGAAGAAAATTGACTTGTATTTTCTTGTGGTCTTGAATTATGCCCATATAACCAATGTATGCTTCACCTGGGACAAAGATTTCTTCACCCATTCTCTCTATTAATCTTTCATAAAAGGAGTAGGTTTATTGATGTGGCATCTTCAGCTGTGCTGTACTTCTAACTCAAGACTCTCAGTCCCGGCTGCTTATTAGAACACTCTAAGGAACTTTTAAAAAATACCTATGCCTGGGTCTAACTCAAACCAATTAAACCAGAGTCACCCCAGTGGAACCTGGGCATCTAGTTTTTAAAAACTTCCCAGGGCTGGGCTCGGTGGCTCAGCCTGTAATCCCAGCACTTTGGGAGGCCGAGGCGAGTGGATTGCCTGAGCCCGCGGGTTCGAGACCTGCCTGGGCAACTTGGTGAGACCTCATCTCTACAATAAATCAAAAATTAGCTGGGCATGATAGCGCGTACCTGTAGTTCCAGCTACTAGGAAGGCTGAGGCGGAAGGATCACTGGAGCCCAGCAGGTAGAGGCTGCGGTGGCCGGGAGCAGCCACTGCACTCCAGTCTGGGCGACAGAGTGAGACTCCAACTCAAAAAACAAAACAAAACAAAACAAAACTCCCCAGGGTATTCTAATGTCCAGACAGGCTGAGAACCACAGTTTCTAACTAAAATGATCTCAGTTAAATATTCCTTCATTATTTTCATCGCGTAAATTCTATTGTTCCAATGGCCTGTGCTCAGCTACTTAAAGCTAAAATTCCTTTTTTTTGTTTTTTTTTTTTTTGAGACGTGGTCTCACTCTGTGGCCCTGGCTGGAGTGCGGTGTCACAATCATGGCTCACCGCAGCCCTGAACTCAGTGAACTTCCCACTTCAGCCTCCTGAGTAACTGGGACTACGGACATGTGCCACCATGCCCAGCTAACTTTTGTACTTTTTGTAGAGACAAGGTCTCACTATGTTGCCCAGACTGGCCTTGAACCTGAGCTCAAGTGATTCTCTCGCCTCAGCCTCCCAAAGTGCTGGGGTTACGGGTGGGAGCTACCACTCCTGACCCTAAAAATCCTTAAAGCAGTTCTCTCTTTCTTCATTGGTTTAATATCTTGTTTTAAAAAAAATCAAGACCCAGAGTAGAACATGGGATTAGAATTGTAAATGTGACCACTTCAATACATTACTTTTGGGCTATTACTTAGTGTATAGTTCTCCCATTCATTCTTCTCTCAAAATGTCACCTTTTCCTTTTAACGCATTCACTTTGTCACCTAATTTTCAATACACTTCTTTGTGGTCTCTTTTAAGAAATTTCCGAATGTAAGTCTTGCTGGTTCTACCTCCAAAATACACCTTGAATCCAACTACTTTTCTTCATCTCCATTGTCCACATCCTAGTCTAACCTTCCATATTTGCTGACCTGGAAATTATTCTCTTTAAGCATCTCTCATCTTCTAATCATGCTGTTATCCATTCTTTTCTCTGATAGCTGAAAAATAAGTTTTTAAAAACGCAAATGGGATCCCACTCTCCCGTGACTTCCCATTTTAGTTACTGAAACAATCTGGTAACTCCAGGTAACATCCCCTCTCACATTATTAGACTCAAGATATGCTGATCTTCTAATGACACTTTCTTTTTTTCCCAGTGCCTATTACAGTTTTTTGTTTGTTTGTTTCCCTTAACTCTTCACTTTAATGGCTTCTTCTCATCCTTCAGTCCTCAACTTCAGTGTTACCTCTTGATAAAGCCTTCCCTGTCTACTTTAGAGAATATTTTCTAGGCTGGGCTCGGTGGCTCAGCCTGTAATCCCAGCACTTTGGGAGGCCGAGGCAAGTGGATTGCCTAAGGCGACTGGTTCGAGACCAGCCCAGGCAACTTGGCGAGACCTCGTCTCTACAATAAATCCAAAATTAGCCAGGAGTGGTAGCACACGCCTGTAGTTCCGGCTACCTGGAAGGCTGAGGTGGAAGGATCACTGGAGCTCAGTAGATCTATGTGGGGGTGGCTATGAACGTGCCACTTTACACTCCAGCCTGGGCGGCAGAGTGAGACTCCAATTCTAAATAAATAAATAAATAAATAAATAAATAAATAAATAAAAAGAAGAGTATTTCCTAACCGAAGACACTATTTCCTTTCTAACTTTTATTCTTATCTGTATGTATTGAGTTTGTTTGTTTTCAATATAAACTCCAGGAGACCTGGACTTTGTGTCCCCACTGTTGTTTTCCCTAGCACTAGAACAGAACCTGGCACATCTTAAGTGCTCAATCCATAATCTTGAGCAAAGACTATCCTGGATGCAAAATCCAATTGGGATTCACAGAAGAAGGAGCAGAGAGAGTATTGCTTTTGTTAGTTCAGTCAGTGTGACAATGCCACTCTGGTAAACTCAGATAAATCCAGACATAGATGGAACTGAGATTGCTTCAAGAAATTGAAAAAGTTTCATTTTAAAGCAGTCCTCACCCTTCTAGCTAGAGTAGTGGTAAACCCCAAGCATTACACCCAGAGTAGCGAAGAAAAGACCTGTGGCACTTTCCTTTCCTGCACTTTAACTTGATATCGAGAGGGAGGTCTCCACTGATCTTTGCTGCCATACTAAGTTGTTTTAAATAGGAGAGGGACCTAGATTCTAGCTCTTTCCTAAGCACTATGGCTCAGCAGCAAACCACCTGGTTGGAGAAGGGTTGAAGCTGACTGGCAGAGCACTCTTGGTATTTCCATTTCAGTGATCTACTTGCCACTT
>CAUYQG010028922.1:0-13463 GCA_963574415.1 Tarsius wallacei
CCAAGTAGCTGGAACTACAGGCGCGCGCTACCACACCCGGCTGATTTTTGATTTATTGTAGAGATGAGGTCTCACCAAGTTGCCCAGGCGGGTCTCGAACCCACGGGCTCAGGCAATTCACTCACCTCAGCCTCCCAAGGCGCGGGATTACAGGCTGAGCCACCGAGCCCGGCTTGGTTGTTTTTCTAAAATAAAGTTGTTATAAACATTCCTTGACAGATTTGTATGGACCTTAAGTCTTCAAATCACAAAATGCGTGAAATTTGGACTGCCGGATAATATAGTTAATGCATGTTTAACTTCAAAAGAAACCACTAACTGTCTTCCAAAGTGGTTGTGCCATTTTGCATTCATACTAGGAATATACAAGGGGAGAATCCAGAAAAAAATCCTAGAATTTATTTATTAAAAAACTGTGTATTTATTCTTACATGTTTAAGCTTCAGTCACCTTCAAAGTATTCTGTTTGATGCAATACACCTATCAGGACACTTTTTCAACTGCTCAAAACAGTTTTGAACTTGTCAATTTGGATGCCTTTTAGTGTTTCTGCCATGTTTTATTTCATCACTTTCACATCAGAAAAATGTTTCCCTTTGAGTACTTTTCTCATCAGGAGAAACAAAAAAAAAGTCACTAGAGTATCAGGTGAATCAGAAGGATGGGGCACAGTGGTCATGCTGGTTTTCATCAAAAACTGCTGAACACTCAGCACAGTGTAGGAAAGTAAGTTATCATGGTGGAAGAATCGGTCATCTGTTTGCTACAACTTGGAACATTTCTTCCACAATTCATGATACAACCTTCTCAAAACTTCTAGATAAAACTTTGGTTGCTGGGGAGATACCCCTTATTATCAAGGGTGCCTGAACAATGCACATTTGTATACCTAACCCTTAACTGTACCCCACAATTTTATAATAAAAAATATGTTTAAAAAAATAAAATAAAATAAAACTTTGGTTGACCATTTGATCCAGAGGAACAAATTCCAAGTGTACTATAAGGGGCCTACTCTCCAAAAGATAATTCCTGTTTTGGGGGTTCCCCCTTCATATGAGAAATACCATAGCTCTGCATCACTAGCATATGATATTTTCAGTGTAGTAATCAGTTTTCTAATGATGTTTCCTCAAGACTGTCATCTCATAGTTATTAAATAAAATACTACTGTATATGTTGCTGTGAAAGTACTTTACAGATGTAATCAATGCTATAAATCTTAAAAGAGGAAGATCATCCTGGATTACCAGGTAGGCCCAATCTAATCACATAGCCTCTTAAAAGAAGAGCACCTTTCCTGACTCAAGTCAAAACATGTAGAATACAAGTGTGGCAGAAGGGAAAATCAGAGAGTTCTGAAGCATAAAATGGGCTCAATCCATCATTGTTGGTGTGAAGATAAGAGTAGCAACAAGCCAGGGGGCATAGGTAGCTTTTAGACAATGAGAATGACCCCTGGATTTTGTGGCTTCCATGCAAGATGGCAACGGGACAGGTCGGACTGTGAGAGTCTCCACAAAAGCGAGTATACATAAAAACTCTCGTGTGAGTGGGTGTGTGCCAGTGGGTAAGTGAAAGTCTGTATGAGGGGAGATTTGGGATCATGCACCTGGGGCTCTCTTCCAGAGGTGACTGCAACCCACCACCACCCTGAAATTGGAGACCTGGATATGCACAAGATTGTCTGTCCTTCTCAGGGCTCTCTTGAGAGGAAGCAGCAGAGAACAGCTGCCCCTCATCGCCTGGCACCTGGCCAACGCCATCACCTGCAGTAGCACACCAGGCACATGCAGGAGGATCTGTAGAGATGGCAGGTCGGGGAAATCTGGAATAAAGCTCCAACACCAGTGACAAGACACTGATGGCGCCTTCTTCTCAGTTCCGGGACTGGGCAGAGACCTGAACAGCCCCGCCCAGCTCTGTCTGGCCTCTATCTTGGGATTCAGAGGTTATCTTCTCATCAGACTTGGACAGATATACCCCTCCCCCATGCTGGAACAGGCACAGACACCTAAGATCTGGGTGGGAGACTTGACAACAGTGAGTAGGGTAAGTCCAGACCTGATCCATTCTCCTCCCACAGTAATCCATGGGGTATCAATGACTCACACTAAGAGCAACCCTATCAGCCTGTGCTGAGAGTGCAGGGGAGACCAGAGTTGCTCCCTGAGGCAGAGGCCTGAAAGGAACCTGGAGCCACAAAAACAGCCAGAGAGAGAGTATTTTTTTTATTCTTCTTGTTTGTTTTAGTTTTAGCTTGTTTTCTTCTCTATGTTTTTGTTTACGTTTTTGTACTTGCTTTGTTTCTGTTTGTATTGTTTTGTTTTTTAGATTTTCTGTTTATGTATGGGCATTTTGGAGGAAGACTACGCCAACAAGAGGGTTCTTGTTTGTTTATATAATTGCATGTTTTTGTATCTTTGTTTTTTCTGACTTTGTTTGTCTCTCTTTATTCATTAGTTAGTAGGTCTATTTTCCCTCTTCTTCTTCTCTCTCTCCACCTCTCTTTTATGTTCCTTTTTCCATTCTTTTTTCTTATCTCGTTTTGCTTTCAGGATGCCAACAGATACCCCCACTGCATGGACAGATTATAAGCCAGTAGGAAGTGGGTCCCAGGAGGCCCACACACCTGTCAGCGAATACTGGGATCTGAAGATAGTTTCTGAATCACAGCACCCTCCTTAATTAAATCTCAAAACTGCAAAAAGCACAAGCCCCCACTCCTAATCCAGCTTCAGAATTGAACAAAACCAGAGGATCTACATAAGGAAGGAGACTGAGCAAACAGAAATAAAAGCTATCCTCCCATCGCTGAACAACAGAATTAAATAAGAGGCTAAAAAGGAGAGAGGAAAGCCTACACAAATGAAGAAAAAACAAAGGAAGAATATGAGTCTCACACAAACCCCTGAGGTCAGCCACTGAGAATACAGACTCCAGAACTCAAACAATGAAGAGCCCCCAGAATGACTGGTCTCAAACCACAAACCCAGATATCAAGTTATTAATAGACAGAATAAATAGAAATGAGGAGAGACAAGAGGAAAGAATGAAGGAGTTGATAACCAAGATAACAGCAATAAAGAATAAAGTGAATAAAATAAACAATAAACTGATAAGCATGGAAAGCAGAATTAATCAAGCAGAAGAATCTCAGAGCTTGAAGACCAAAATATGGAACTAACCCAAACTGTTAAAAACATAGAAAAGAAGCTTAAAAAGACAGAACAAAACCTCCAAGAGATGAGCGATTATTTCAAGAGGCTGAACCTACGATTAATTGGAATCCCTGAGGCAGACAGAGAGACAGAGACTCTGGAACAAACATTCCATGAAATTATCCAAGAAAACTTCCCTCATCTCATCGATGAAGCAAACACAAGAGACTTAGAGAATCTCTGCAAGACAACAAATGAGTTGACCAACTCCTAGATACATAGTAATTCGCCTACATAAAGTAAGTATAAAAGAAAAAGCCCTAAAGAGAATTACCCCTGGCTGACAGCTAGCAATGAAAGGCAGATCTTGGTCTTAACAGTCACATGGAAATAAAATCTTCAGCAAACTGACTGAGCCTAGAGCTTCCAGAGAGAGATGTAGCCCAGTCAACACCTTGACTGCAGCCCTGTGAAAATTTAGAGAACCAGCAAAATCATGCTGTGCCAGACTTCTGACCTATGATAACTGTGGAAGAATAAATAGGTGTTATTTTAAGCTGAGCTTGTGGTAATTATTTACAACAGCAATAGAAAACTAGTAGTCAGTTATAGGTGTGTGTGACAGTAACCATTTTAACAGGCGTGTGGTAGTTATCTCACTGTGGTTTTGATTTGCATTTATTTTATAAGTAATAATATTGAGCATATTTTCATGTGCTTATTTTATGAAGTGTCTTTTCATATCTTTTGCCCATTTAAAAAGTTAAGCTTGTCTGTTATCTTGTTGAATTCTGAGCATTCTCAATCTTTTCTGAATGCAAGTCCTTTATCAGATATGAAAATTGCAAATATTTTTTCCAAACTGTATGCAGCTTGTTTTCTCTTTTTCTTAACAATGTCTTTCATAGAACAAAAGTTTTTCATTTTGACAATCAAATTTATTAATTTTTTCCTTATGGATCATGCTCTTTGTCATACAAGATCACGTATAACTTCTGCTGTTTGTTCAAGAAGTTTTATAGTTTTATATTTACATCCATGTTCCATTCTAATTTTTGTAAAGCTGTGATATGTGCATAAGGTTCATAGTTTTTGCAAACGAACATTAAATTGTTCCGCACCATTTGTAGCCAAAACTATTCTTTCTCCATTGAATTGCTTTTCACTTTTATTTAAATAAAAGAAAAAGTTGGCTATATCGATGAATCTATTTTTGGCCTCTCTATTTTGTTCCATTGTGTCTATTCTGTTCCATTGTGTCTTTCTTTTCACCAACAAATGCCATACTTGATTTGATTATTATAGCTTTATAGTAAATACTGAAGTTGAAGAAAGTAGTGTGTATACTCTCTGTTCTATTTTGGAATAGTTTTGACCATTCTAATTTTTTGCCTTCCATATAAACTTTAGAATTCATTTTTTGTCATCTATAAAAAAACTACTAGGGATTTTATTGGGATTGCGTTTAATCTGTAAATCAAATAGAGAACAACACATGTCTTCCAATCAAGGAAAGCAGTATATTTCTCCATTTATTTTTATTTGTTTCAAAAGGACTTTTCCATCTTCAGCATAGAGTATCTGCACATATTTTGTCAGATTCATTTCTAAATATGTTATTGTGGAGATTCTAATACAATTGTATTTTAAATTTTGTTTCAAATTTTCATTGTTAATTGTTGGAATATAAAAATGATTAAGCATTTGCATACTGATCTTATATTCTGCAACTGTATTAAATTCACGTATATGTACGTAGAAGGCTTATTGTAGATTTCTAGATATTTTCTACTTAGATAATCATGTTGTCTGCAAATAGAAAGTTACATCTTTTTTTCATTTGTATGTCTTTCTCTTCCTTTTTTACACTGGCTAGGACTTCCATCCAGTACAATGTTGAACAGTAGTGGTGAAAGAGGCCATCTTTGCTTTGGTACCAACCTTAGAGGTTTCTCACCATTAACTGCAATGTTATCCCTAAGTTTTTCTGTAGATGCCTGTTAGTGAAGGTTATTCTCTTCTATTACTAGTTTGCTGAGGTTTTGTTCTTTTTGTTGTTTTTCTTTAACATGAATGAATGCTTAATCTTGTCAAGTGCTTTTTCTGCATCTATGAGATAAGTCATATTGTTCTTTATTCTCTTATCAGGGTGAATTACACCAAGTGACTTTAAAGAATGAACTGGAAATTCATCCTGTATTCCCAAAATGAATCCCATTTGGTTGTGATGGTATCCTTTTTACATATTGGTATATTCAATTTACCAGTAGTATGTTGAGGATTTTTGTTTCCAATCCCATGCAATCCCACGAGGAATACTCAGCTGTAGTTTTCTTTTCTTTTAATGGCTTTGTCTGACTTTGGAATCAGGGTAAGGCTGGCCTCATAAGATGAGTTAGAAAGTGTTCTTCCTCTTCTATATCCTGCAAGAGTTTGTATAGAATTTCTTCCTTCAGATATTTGGTATTTCACCTGGGAAACTATCTGGGTGTGAAGTTTCCTTTTTAGAAGGTTTTTAATCACAAATTCAATTTCATTAATAGATATACAACTATTCAGGTTATTTCTTATTGATTGAATTTTGGCAGTTTATGTTTTTCAAAAAATGCATCCATTCATTCATCTAAGAAATGACCAAATTCACAGGCTTAGAGTTGTTTGCAGTACTGTTTTATTATCGTTTTAAAATCTGTGGGAGTAAGTGCAATGCTTCCATCTTTCATTCCTGATATTAGCAATTTGTGTCTTCTTTTTTCAACTTCCACTGATCTTTTAAAAAAACCATTTTCTGGTTCACTGATTTCTTTTTTTTTTTTTTTTTTGTCTTTCAATTTCACTGAACTCTGCTTTAATCTTTAATATTCCCTTCCTCTTAGTTACATTGTTTACTTTGTTCTTTTTTTCTCTAGTTTCTTTAGGTAGAAGTGTGTACTAATTTGCACTCTCTTTTCTAATTATTTATATAATTTAATGCTATAAATTTCCAAGTACTAATTTAGTTGCATCCCACACATTTCTGGTAACAGCATTTTCATTTTATAGCATATTATTTTTTAATTTCCTATGACATTTCCTCTTTGACTTATGAACTATTTAGAAGTGTCTTTAATTTTCAAATATTTGAAGATTTTCCAGATAGTGTTCTGTTCCTAATTTCTAGTTATTCTGCTATAGTCTAAGAGCATACTTTGAATGATTTCCATTGCTTTAAAATGTAGGTTTCTTTATGGCCTCAAATAAACTCTGGCTTGGTATACTTGAGGAAGACATGTATACGGCTGTCATTGGAGGGTGCTATAGATGTCATTGACATTTGAAGATTGAAAAATTGACATTCAACAGTTGAATGTTGCTTGATAATGTGTTTGGAGTCTTCTGTAACCTTTCTAATTTTCTGCTTTCATGTTCCATTGATTACTAAGAGAGAAGTTTTTAAGTCCCCAACTATAATTATGTATGTGTCTATTTTCTCCTTTCAGTTCTATCAAGATTTGCCTTATAAATTATGAAGCTCTTTTGCTAGCTGCATACACATTTAAGATTGTTAATTCTTCTTAGAGAACTGAACCCTTGTTTATTATGCAACGTATCTCCATATCCCTAAACATTTCTTGTTCTAAACTTTGTCTAATATATAAATTACTACCCCATCTTTCATTTGATTAGTATTTCTGTGGCATTTTTCTCTATCATTCAGTTTTAGTGTATCTAGCTATCTTTATATTTAAAATGGGTTCCTTAGGCTGCTTCAATTTGTAGTCCAGTAGTTAAAAAGGGCTTCCGTAGACAGCATTTGGATGAATCTTGCTCTTTTGCTTAATGTGATATCTTTACCCTTAACTGGTACATTTAGAACAAAGATATCTAAATTTTTTATTGTTATAACTGGATTAAGATCTACCATCTCCCAGTTGTTTTCTACTTGCTCCTTTGTTCTTCTTCCACCCCCTTCTTCCTTAGTTTGGTTTAGTTTAGCAATTTTTATCATTCAACTCCTCTATTGAATTATGACTCAACTTTTTAAAAAATCAGTGGCTTCCTAGGGTCTTATGATATGCATTTCTTATTAATCTGAGTCTACCGTCAAAAAAAACAACACTGCTTCACTTGCACTGTAAGGACCTTACAAGAGTACATTCCAAATTCCTCCCTTCCACCTTAGTGCTACACTTGTCATATATTTTACTTTTACCTATGCCACAAACACACAATGCATAGTTAAAATTTTTACTTTAGGCAATCACTTATCTTTTAGAGCAATTAAAAATAAGAAATTTTATTTCACCTTTATTTGTTCCATTTCCATGCCTTCATTTCTTTGTGCAAATACAAGTTTACAACTGATACCTAAAGAAATTCCTTTAGCATTTCTTATAAAGAAGGTCTGCTAGACATAAATTCTCTCAGTTTTGCTTGTCTGAGGAAGTATTTATTTTTCTTTTGTTGTTTTTTATTTAGTTTTGAGTTTTTTATTTTGGGAGGGGGTTTTGTTTTGCTTTGTTTGAGTCAGTGTCTTACTCTGTCACCCAGGCTGTAGTACACTGGCACAATCACAACTCACTGCAGGCTCATCCTCCTGGACTCATATGATCCTTCTGCCTTGGCCTCCTGAGTAGCTGGGACTACAGACGCATGCCACCACACCTAGCTCATTTTTAAAATTTTTTATAGAGACAAGGTCTCACTATGTTGCCTAGGCTGGTTCCAAACTCCTGGACTCAAGCAATCCTCTTGCCTCGACCTCCCAAAGTGCTGAGACTACAGATATGAGCAACTGTACCTGGCCATATTTTTCTTTTATTCTTCATTTTTTTATTCTATTTCATTGTGATCAGAACACTTATTTCATTGTAGTCAGAACACTTAAATTTGACTTAACAAATTTGTAAGTGCACAATACATTATTGCTGACTATAGGTACACTATTATACAGCAGATCTCTAAAGTTTATAAATATTGCTTAATTGGGTGGGTGTGGTGACTCACAACTGTAGTTTCAGCACTTTGGGAGGCTGAGGCAGGAGGAAGGCTTTAGGCCAGGAATTCAAAACCAACCTGTGCAACATAGCAAGACCACCATCTCTAGTTAAAAAAAAAAGTTACTTAATTGAAATTTTATGCCATTGATCAGTAATTCTCCATTTTTCCCTCTCTCCAACCACCATTCCACTCTTTGACTCTATGAGTTTGAATATTTTAGTAACTCATATAAATGAAATCATGCAGCCGGGCTCGGTGGCTCAGCCTGTAATCCTGCGCCTTGGGAGGCTGAGGTGAGTGGACTGCCTGAGCCCGCGGGTTCGAGACCCGCCTGGACAAGCGAGACCTCATCTCTACAATAAAAAAATTAAAAAATTAAAAAAATTAGCCGGGCGTGGTAGTGTGCGCGGGTAATTCCGGCTACTCGGAAGGCTGAGGCGGAAGGATCGCCAGAGCCCAGCAGGTCGAGGCTGCGGTGGCCGGGAGCGGCCACTGCACTCCAGTCTGGGCGATCGAGTGAGACTCCAACTCAAAAAAATAAAATAAAATAAAATAAATGAAATCATGCAACATTTGTCTTTCTGTGACTGATTTATTTCACTTAGCATAATGTCAAGTTTCATTCATGCTGCCCTTGTTTTTAAAAGCTGAATAGTATTCTGTTCTATTTATATAAAATATTTTCTTTATCCATTAATCTGTCAATCACATTTAGGTTGTTGCCATATCTTGACTATTGTACAATAAACATAGCATTGGCAGTATCTCTTTGGGATTCTAATTTCAATTATTTTGGATATATAATCAGAAGTGGACTTGCTGGATCATTTGGTAGTTCTAGTTTTACTTTTTAAGAAACCTCCATGCTGTTTTATTTTTTTATTAACTAGTTTTTAATTTTGAAGACGTGCGGTACAATTCAGGGTTAGGTACATAAGTGGTCATCGTACAGGTGAGGTTTGGGCCTCCTACTGGTCCTCACTTCACCTGGTTTGGGATCAGATACGCTTATTAGTGTTATGTGCCCCACCCCCCATCCCCTGGCAGTGATCTGCTACTGCCAATCCCTTTTATGTACTATTACGATAAATGTTCAGGGTCCACCTATGAGTAAGAACACATAGGTACTCAGTTCTTTGTTTCTGTGATAGATCACTCAGTATTGTGGACTCCAAACCCATCCAAGTTGTGGTAAAGTCCATAATTTTGTCATTCTTTATAGCTGTGTAATATTCTATCATGTATAGGTACCATATTTTTTTCAATCCAGTCCACTTTCAATGGGCAGCATGGTTGGCTCCATGTTTTTGCTATTGTGAATAGAGCTGCAATAAACATGTATGTGCAGGTGTCTTTTTTATAGAATGATTTGAGATCCTCCAGGTATATTTCCAGAAGGAGGATTGCTAGGTCATATGAAAGTCTGATTTTTAGATCTTTTAGAAATCACCACAGTTTTCCACAGAGCTTGTACTAGTTTACATGTCCACCAACAGTACAGAAGCACTCCCTTTTCTCTACATCCTCTCTAGCATCTACTGTTTTTTAAGTTATTAATGATGGTCATCTTGACTGGAGTTAGGTGGTATCTCAGCGTGAGGAACCTCCATACTTTTTTCTATAACAGCTACACCATTTTACAGTCCCACCTACAGTGTGCAAGGTTTCCAATTTCTCCACATCCTCACCAATACTTTTATATATATGTACCAAAATAGCCATCTTGACAGGTGTGCGGTGATATCTCACTGTAGTTTTCATTTGTATTTTCTCTGATAATTAGTATTGTTGAGCACCTTTTTATATGTCTGCTGGCCATTTGTACATCTTCTGTGTAGAAATGTCTACTCAAGTCCTTAGCCCACTTTTTAATATGGTTATTAGTTGTTTTATTGTTGTTTTTTATTTTTATTTTACTATTGAGTTGTAGGAGTTCCTTATATATTTTGGAGATTAACCCCTTTTCAGATATACACTCTACAAATATTTTCTTCCTTTCCAAAGGCTGACTTTTCATTCTATTGTTTCCCTTGCTGTGCAGAAGCTTTTTAGTTTGATGCAGTCCCACTTGTTTATTTTAGCTTTTTTTAACCTGTGTTTCTGTTGTCATATTTATAAAATCATGGGCAAACCAATGTCATAAAGACTTTCTCCTACTTTCTTCTAGGAGGGTTAAAATTTCAGGTCTTACATTTAAGTCTTTAGTCCATTTTTAATTAATTGTTGTGTATAATGTAATATAAAGGTCCCACGTAAGATAAAGGTCCAATTTCATTCTTTTACATATGGCTAAATACCAGGTTTTTCCAACCCTATTTGTTGAAGATTATTATTTCACCATTGCTACTTCTTGGTACTCTTGTCAAAATTCAATTAACCACAGAGGTGTAGATTTATTTCTGCACTCTATTCCATTGGTTTGTATGTCTGTCTTCATGCCAGTAGCATAATGATTTGATTACTGTCACTTTGTAATGTGTTTCAAAATCAGTACATGTGATACCTACAGCTTTGTCCTTCTTTCTTAAGATTGATTTGGCTATTCGTGATCTTTTGTCATTCTATATAAATTTTAAAATTGTTTTGCTATTTCTGTAAAAAATGTCACTGGAATTTTGATAGGGATTGCATTGAATTTGTAGATCACTCTGCTCAGTATGGACATTTTAATATATTAAGTCTTATAATCCATGAATGTGGAATGTCTTTCCATTTATTTGTGTCTTGTTTATTTCATCATTGTTTTATATTTTCAGTGTATAAGTCTTTCAGCTCCTTAGTTAAGTCTACTCCTAGATATTTTAAACTTGTTGGTGCTATTGTAAATGGGACTGTTTTCCTAATTTCCTTTTCAGATAGTTCATGATTATAGTAATGCAACTGACTTTTGTATGTTCATTTTGTAGCTGCAACTTCAGTAAGTTCATTTATAAGTTTTAACTGTGTTTTACAGCATCTTTAATGTTTTCTAAACATAAGATCATGTTGTCTGCAAACACAGGCAATTCTTCTTCCTTACCTGTTTGAATGTCTTTTATTTCTTTTTCTTGCCTAATTGCTCTGGCTAGGACTTTCAATACTGTATTGAACAGAAGTGGCAAGTGTGAGCACCCTTGTCTTGTTCTTGATTTTAGCCTAAGCTAAGCTAATGTTATATATAGCCTTTAGTGTGTGTGGTGGTACATTCCTTCAATACATAAATTGTTGAGCAATTTTACCATGAAAAAATGTTAAATTTGGTCAAATGCTTTTTCTGCATCTAATGAGATGCTCACATGACATTTGTCAGTTAACATGGTATATCACATTAATTGGTTTTCATATGGTGAGGTATCTTTGCATCCAAGAAATAAATCCCACTGTTTAATTGTACATGACCTTTTAATGTACTGTTGGATTTGGTTTTCTAGTATTTTGTTGAGGATTTCTGCATCTGTATTCATCAGATATATTAGACTCCAGTTTCCTTTTCTTGCATCTGCTTTGGTATCAGGTTAATGCTGGTCTCATAAAATGAGTTTGGAAGTGTTCCCTCCTCTTCAATATTTTGAAAGATTTTGAAAAGGATTTGAATTCTTTTTTTTTTTTTTTTCTCCCTTTTTATTGGGTTGGTGCCTCACTTTGTCTCCCGGGCTGGAGTGCAGTGGCATACTCACGGCAACCCCAGCATCAACCTGCTTGGCTCAGCAATCCTTCTGCCTCAGCCTTCCAAATAGCCAGAACTACAGGTGCGCACTACCACACCTGGCTAATTTTTTATTTATTGTAGAGACAAGGTCTTGCCAAGTTGACAGGGCTGGTCTCGAAAATTCTTTCTTAAATGTTCAGTAGAATTTGCTAGTGAATTCATATGGTTTAGGCTTCATCTAACTTTACATCACATGAAACTACAAACAGAAGAGAAAACTAACCCAAAGTTAACAGACAGAAGGAAATAAAGAAGATGAGTACAGAAATAAAATAAACAGAAAAATGACTGAAAATAGTCTTCTTTGTTAAGAGGTTTTTTATTGCTGATTCAATCTCCATACTAGTCATAGGTCTGTCCAGACTTTCTATTTCTTCATTATTTAAGTTTGGTAGGTTGTGTATTCTAGAAATTTATTTGTTCTAGGTTATCCAATTTGTTTGCATATAATTGTTCATAGAAGTCTCTTATGACACTTTTCACTTCTGTGACATCATTTGTATTATCTCTTTTATTTCTAATTTTATTTGAGTCTTCTCTGCTTTTTCTTAGTCTAACATAGGGTTTGTCAATTTTATCTTTTCAAAATACCAACTGTTGGTTTTGCTGGTTTTTTATAACATATTTCTATTTAATTTATTCTTTCATCTTTACTTCATCCTTCTGCTACTTTTGGACTCAGTTTTCTCGTTTTTAGTTCCTTGAGATATAAATTCAGGTTGTTTATTTGCAATATTTCTTCTTTTGTTTAAGCCAGAGGAAAGTGCAAACACACTCCCCCACTACCATAAATCATGCAGTGGAGTTTCCCACTTTGGGAAAATTGCAGAGGTCAGCACTTCCAGAGTGCAATGGATAAGCCAAACCTTGGGAAAACCACCTTCATTATCATGATATCTCTCCCATGCCAGATAAGTATCCCTTTCTTTTTTAATGTAGTGGTTTATCACTATGATCTTTCCTCTTAGTACTGCTTCTGGTGCATCCCGTAGTTTTGATATGTCGTGTTTTTGTTTGTCTCAAGATAAATTTTCTAGTTTCCTTTTTGATTTCTCTTTTGACCCAATGGTTATTCAAAAGTCTGTTAATTTCAGCATATTCGTGAATTTTCCAGTTTTCCTTCTGACCCTGATTTCCAATTTCATTCCACTGTGGTCAGAAAAAATATTTGGTAAGATTTCAATATTCTTGAATTTGTTAAGATTTGTGATCTAATATGTGATGTATCCTGGAGAAAGATCCACGTGTGTTGGAGAAGAATATGTATTCTGCTGCTGTTGTGTAGAAAATTCTGCATGTATTTATTAGGTTCATTTGGTCTACAGCGTTATTGAATAACACTGTCCTGTTTCCTTATTGTCTGGATGTTTTGTCCATTATTAGCGGACAGAAAGTGGGGTAAAGTCTCCTACTATATTGTATCACTGTGCTTATTGTATCACTGTGCCTTTTTCCCTTCAATTCTGCCAATATTTCCTTTATATATTTAGATGCTCTGAAGTTGGGTGCATACATATTTATAATCGTTATATCTACCTGGTGGATCGACACTTTTATCATTATAAAATGACCTTCCTTGTCTCTTGTGACAGTTTTTTTGGGGGGGATTGGAGTCTCACTCTGTCGCCCAGATT
>CAUYQG010028927.1:0-17563 GCA_963574415.1 Tarsius wallacei
ACCCGGCTAATTTTTTTGATTTATTGTAGAGATGAGGTCTCGCCAAGTTGGCCAGGCGGGTCTCGAACCTGCGGGCTCAGGCAATCCACTCACCTCAGCCTCCCAAGGCGCGGGATTACAGGCTGAGCCACCGAGCCCGGCGTGTGTGTGTGTTTTATCTTTTTGCTTAATGCCATGTCTGCCAGATTTTTGGAGGCAGCAGAGGAAAATGCATATGTTTAATATGCCATCTTTACCAAGAAGTCGGTATCTTTTCTACATTAAAAGATCCCCAAGGAAAATTTTCCAAGAATTTTTACTGGCAACATAGGCATTTTCACAAAGTTTCAGAAAAGCATCAAGTCAAAGTTCAAAGATAACTTGTCTATTAAGGCTCTACTTCACACAGTCAAATCCGTAGTTAATTAAGCTTGATAAAATTGTCAATGAAAATTGTCAATGAGAGAGAGAGAGAGAGAGAGAGAGAGAGAGAACATGTGAAAGGCAGAGCAAGTATAAAAGTAAAATGAGGTACTGAAAGAATTCGGTAAAGATTTGCTTAAAAATGGAGAAAAACAAAAACAATGAGAGGTATTTGAAATTATATCTTCTTAATAGTTACCTGTCATGTTCAAAAACCTTCTGCAATCCCCCAAAGCACTTGTTGCTGGAAATTTGTTTCAATGCCATTTTTCTCCTATTAGTAAAGATGAATCTCATTAATTTCTAGAGAATTATTTCCTAAAAAACTTGAAACAAAACTGTTTTCAGATAAATTATTGGTTTTCCACCTAGAAGTTTTTTTCACATGCCATTTTTCTCTGGTAAATAATATTAAGAAATTGATGGACTCTCATATGCACATTTACACTTGTTACCCACTTTAGAAAACTTTAGTACTTTGGTATATCATTAATAATGTATTAATAAGCTTTTTGTTGCTGTTGTAGATTGCCCCAAATTCTTTTTAAAAGAGGCAGAAAATAAATAAGTTATCAATTGATTACCTTAGTTTAGAAGATTAAAAATACTTTTTTGAGTCAGGGCCTCCTTCTATCTGGCTGGAGTATAATGGTAAGATCACTGCTCACTATAGTCTCGACCTCTTGGGCTTAGGTGATCCTTCCACATCAGCCTCCTAAGTAGCTGAGACTACAGGTGCCTGTCACCACATGCCACCATGCCCAGCTAATTTTTTAATTTTTTGTAGAGACGAGGTCTGGCTATGTTGCCCAGGTTGGTCTCAAACTCCTATAGGCTCAAGGGATCCTCCCATCTCTGCCTCCCAAACGAATGGGATAACAGGCCTGAACCACTCACTGCGCCTGGCCTAAACATTGTTAATAGTCTACCTATCGACTTCAACAAAGAAGTCAAGGAATTAGTATGACTGATTGGGTTTGATTTTAAAAAAGAATAAAATTTATGTCATAATGACTTTAACAATAGTAATACTTACAGTGTGGTAGAAATTTTTTTAGATACCAAATCAGATCAATTTATTCTGTAAGTTTTTGAGACAACTTTTTATTTTTTGAGTTGGAGTCTCACTCCATCGCCCAGGCTGGAGTGCAGTGGCATGCTCACAGTCACCCCAGCGTCAACCTGCTGGGCTCAGGTGATCCTTCTGCCGCAGCCTTCCCAGTAGCTGGAAATACAGGCACGTGCTACCATGCCCAGCTAATTTTCTTAGTTATTGCAGAGATGAGGGCTCTCAAAGTTACCCAGGCTGGTCTTGAACCCATGGGCTCAGGCAATCCTCTCACCTCGGCCTTCCAAAGTGCTGGGATTACAGGCTTGAGCCACTGCACCCAGCCGAGAAAACTTTTAAATCAACATTTCTCCTTGAAAAACATATTAACAAGTAAAACATAAGCCTGTTAACTTCTTTTCTCTGCAAATCTCTTAAATTTTCATTTAAAAAAACCTTTAAATTTACAAGTAAAATATCACATATTACTGCTTTTTAATCATAAGCACAGAAAAAAAAAAACTTGGAAAACTGCCAGAAAAAAATAAAAACCTTGGAAAATCATAAATGCCTGCTGAGCAAAGGAGAACCATATTGATTCTAATGTGCACCTCCCAAGGAAGAATACTCTTCCTCTTCCTAGAAGCACTACATTAAAATATAAAGAAATGAGTCCTACACACTAAATAAAAAGGTTTAGATACCAGAAACAGGTCTTACTAGCCTGGTGGTCTTCTCAGTGAAAAACTCTACTATCTGCTGATCAGTTGCAGGATTACTTTTATAAAGAAATGTAACAGTAATCTTAAAAAGCTGATTGTGGAAATGTCTGTAAAATTCTAAAAGAAATTAGTTTCAATGTTATCTTTAAGTAATCTCTTCAATAAACCCAAATACTTAGTTTTACACTAGAAACCGGAGTCTGAACCCAGAAAGTCTGACATCAGATCCCCTATTCTTAGCTGCTATGCTGGTACTGACTCTCTAGAGGGCCTTTAATGCTTTTTTTTTTTTTTTAATTTTTTTTTTTTAATTTTTATTTTTTTTGAGTTGGAGCCTCACTCTGTTGTCCAGACTGCAGTGCAGTGGCTGCTCCCGGCCACCGCAGCCTCGACCTGCTGGGCTCCGGCGATCCTTCCGCCTCAGCCTTCCGAGTAGTTCCGAGTAGCCGGAATTACAGGCAGGCGCTACCACGCCCGACTGATTTTTTTTTTTTTTTTTAATTGTAGAGATGAGGGTTCGCCAAGTTGGCCAGGCGGGTCTCGAACCCGCAGGCTCAGGCAATTCACTCACCTCGGTCTCCCAAAGCGCGGGATTACAGGCTGAGCCACTGAGCCCAGCCAGCTGTGGTTTCTTAATGACCACTCATCCTATGCATCTGACATGACTCCTGGCACATA
Source organism: Tarsius wallacei (assembly GCA_963574415.1). NCBI lineage: Eukaryota > Metazoa > Chordata > Mammalia > Primates > Tarsiidae > Tarsius > Tarsius wallacei. Next base: position 2,851 of record CAUYQG010028927.1, read on the forward strand.
TTAAAACTGAGTATTTATTGACTCCAATTTTAAAAGAATCTCTCTTCCTCTTACCAGTTCCCTGACAGGCCAGCAAGATCTGGAGTCTCTTCCTTTTCCATCCAGTCAATTCTTGGTTTCTGCCGAATTTCTGTGTGCTGGCAGTTGGTCCTCTCGGTTCATCTGGCATTGTCACCATGATGGACAATTATCTTGGAGCAAGCAAATTTGCCTACAGCCTATCTGGGTAAAGTTAACTTGGTTAATGAAAACTTTCCTACTGATACTCACCTAAAGTGCATACTTATACAATTCAATGTATTTCATGGAATATACACAATGTTACACCTGTCAGGACAAGTGCCTATATCCCTTTAGGAATATTTTTGGGCTGTTATTTTGTCTAATTTTGAGTATTTCAAGTATTATTTTTAGATTCAGAGATCTTTCATTTATGAATTTTACATTACATCATATACGATTCATCAAATGCATTTCTTTTGGTGTTCTGGCCTACATTTTGCTGTTTGGAGGCTATTTTAAGAGACTTTGTGCACTTTGTGAACTTATGAAGCAAATCAGCTGTTACCCAATTTGCTATTTTAGTGGGGCGTTATACTTTGACAGTATGAATAAAATGCATTTAGTTCCATTTCTACATTTTAATAACGATCTATGTTATAAAGTAATACTTAAAAATAGCTGGGCAACCCCATTGGATCCCCTCCCACTGCAGGAGTTTTTCTCTTCCCTCAATAAATCCTGCTTTCTCAAAACAAACAAACAAAAAATAGCTGAAGTCACACATTACAACAATTTAGTCTAACACTTAAAAATTTTATGTTATTGCTTTGACTATCAAAATAGTACATGCTCAAGCAAAATTTTGAAAGTGTTATTATATGAGAAAAAAACTTTCTGTTATTTAAAAAATCTATATTAAAATATATACTTTCCAGTCTTTCCATGATTAATGTTGCAATTTTTATTTGATATTCATATTATTTAATATTATTTTATTATATATGCATGTTTGTTTATTTAACATTATGTTGATACAAACAAGTATTAATAAGATATTTGAGATATGAGTTAGGTTCACTGTGTAGTTGCAGCTCACATTCACTGTCCAACAGTATTCCATCTTATAAATATTTTGGAATCTGACTATCTATTCTATTATTGGCTGATATTTCTTTTTGTTAAAAAGAAAGATTTATTTTATGAATATTAAAAATGACCAAACATATTTGTGGAGAGTAAAAGAGAGCAAGAGAATGAACTGCAGTATCAAAGTGTACAATTATTTCTAAATGCATAGGTCAGAGAACACACTTATTTTAATCCTTTCAGTTGATATAATATTATTATCTAAATAGCATTCCACAAGTACAAAATATACTGGTTGTTCCACAAGTTTTCAACATTTGCTGTTTTGAAGGGTAAAATCCAATTTAATTATGATTCATTATATTTCGTATAATTGACACAAGATCAACTGCACATAAAATGTATAATTTAGTAAGTTTTATAAATATACACACTCTTAAAACTGTCAACATGATACTAAATATATCCATCAACTCCCCAAATTTTCTCATGCCCCATGATAATTTCTCCCCAATGGCCCTCCCACCCTGCCTCCCCATCCCAAAGCAACCATTGATCAGTTACAGATTAGTGGACATTTTATAAAGCAACTTAAAAATTAAGTCATACAGTCTATATTTTTCATGTTTCTTCTACTCCACATAATTATTTAATCACAACAGTTGTGATTTGAAAATGTCTATTTCTTTTTATTGCTGAGTATATCTTTCCTCTGTGCATGTCTGTCTTTATATCCATATTTCCACTTTGTACAAAGACACTAATCATATTATATCAGGTTCCATCCTAATGAACTTACTTTAACTTGATTACTCATGTAAAGATCTTATTTTCGTATAAAGTTGCATTCTGAAGAACTGGAGATTAGGACTTTAACATTTGTTTTTGTTTTTATTTTTTTATTTTATTTTTTTAAGGATACAATTTGACATTGTGTCACATTCACTGGTAACATTAGCATTGTTTGGATATATACAACTTTTTATTTAACCATTTATTAGCTGATACACATTTAAATAGTTTCTCGTTTTTGGCTATTTCAAATAAACTTATATGAGCATTCAGATTTAAGTTTTTGTATCTTTACATGTTTTCATTTCCCTTGAGAAACTATCTAGGGATAGAATGATTGAGTTATAAATTGGTATATGTTAGCCTTTAAGGGAACAGCAAAAATGTTTTCCAAAGCATCTGTGCCATTCTACTTCTCATCAACTGTACATAGACGTTCTAGCTGCTCCATATTCTTGTCAACACTTGGTATGGTCAGTCATTTTAATTTTACCCATTCTAATAGATGTGAATTGGTATCTCATTGCAGTTTTAACTTGCAATGATTGATGATGTGAACATCTTTTCATGTGCTTACTTGTCATCATATATATATATATATTTTTTTTTTTTCTGGAGAGCATTATCCTATTTTCTTATTGAACTGTTATTTTTTTCTTATTAAGATTGGACACTTCTTAATATATTCTGGATATAAGTAATTTATCAGATAGGTGATTAGCAAATATTTTCTCCTAGTCTATCCTCATTACTTCATTCTGCTTATAATTTTTTTTGAAGAGCAGAAGTTATTAACTTTGATGACATTTAATTTTCCTTTTTTTTCTAACGTATAGATCATGCATATGGTATTTGTATTCATTTCCTAGGGCTGCTGTAACTAAGTACCACAAACTAGATGACTTGAAATAGCCAGAATTTATTGCTCCACAGTTCTAGAGGCTAGAAATCTGATATCAAGGTATCAATAAGGTTGGTTCTTTTGTTGAGCTAGAGGGGAGAATCTGCTCCATGCCTTTCTTTTAGCTTCTGGTAGTTTTCTGGCAATGTTTATTGTTCCTTGGCTACTTGATGCATCACTCTAAGACCCTGACACATGACCTTCTCCTTGTGTCTCTTTTCATCATCTTTCCTAGATGAATGTCTGTCTTTATATACACATTTCCCCTTTGTGCAAAGACATTAATTATATTGTATTGGATCCCATCTTAATGTAATTACTTTAACTTGATTACCCATGTAAAGATCCTGTTTTCTGTTTTCAAATAAGGTCGCATTCTGAAGAACTGGAGGTTAGGACTTTAACGTTTGCTTTTTTGGTGAACACAATTCAACCCATGACAGAATTGTAGCTAAGGTACTTTTACCTAACTCAAGATCTCAAAGTTTGTTTTGAAGGGTTTTTTTTTTTCTCTAGAAGTTTTATAGTTTTATGTTTTAAATTTAGGGTTACAATCTATTTGATCATTATATATGGTGGGAAGTATGAACTATAAGTTTCTTCACTGCTTTTTAGTTTTACTATTTAGTTTTATTATTAGCTATAAGTAAAACTATTATATTTAGTTTTACTATTAGCTTTTTGATAATTTTTTTTACATATGGTTATTCAATTGGTTCCCCATTTTTGAAAAGACTATTCTTTCTCTAGTGAATTGCCTTTACATCTTTGTCCCAAACCAGTTGTCCATATTTGTGTAGGTCCATTTCTGGACTTTATTTTTTCTGTCTTTATGCCACTGACACTCTCTTAATTATTGTAGCTGTCTGCTCAAATAGATTATTTCTTCCAATTTCTCTCATTTCCTCTGGAACTCCAATGGGTCTTATAATAGATCATTTTATTTTATGTATTTGTTAAAATTTCTCTCCAATTTTCTGTGTGTTGTTACTATTCTTCATGTTTTATAATTTCATTTGATATGATTTTTTCATTATTTTACTCTTTCTTCAGCTTTGTTAAATTAACTGTTAAACTCAGATATGTGTTTTTTAATCTAAATTACTCATTGTGTTCCAATTCTAGAACTTTGGTTTGATAATTTGAAAAGCCTAGTTGGTTATGTTCAATATTGCCTTATTTTTTAAACACAGTTTCAATTTTTTCTTTAAGTTTATATTCTTAAATAATTCCAATATTAAACATTTTTGCAGATCTGATTTGGCTGAGTTATTTCTTCTGACTTTCACACTTGGCACCTCTTTGTCACCATATATTTTTTGTTTTAATCTTTAACTAAGAGATCCCATTGTTTGAAATTTTATCTATCAAAATGCCTTGACATCTGTTTTGAATTTTTTTTGCTCCAAAGGGAATTTGCCATTTCTTTTGCAAGTCTGAAGTTGTTTGTTTTTGCAATCACTATCATTGATCAATTTAAAAAGAATTTTTGCTATAGTCAACCAAGAACTTTTGATATTTTTAGTGATTATATTCATTTAGTTGTCTAACTGTCTTGACTACCCAAAATATAAGTATCTAGGCTTATGTTTATTTGTAGCACTTTTCCTAATGACTCATGTGCCAAGAATGCTATTATGTGCTAATACCTGAGTGAAAGTGTTTAAGCCTCTGTCTTCACTTGATGTTAGACTCAGCATTGATGCTACTAGACACTTTGTAAATATTAACTTTGAGATTTCTACATGATAAAGATATTAATAAATTAATATTTTGCAAATTACTAATAGCTTTTTAATTATAGCTTAATTTTAGATGTGATATTTATTTTTAGGCAGTAAATTTTTTTCCTTCTTTTTAATATATTTTATTGAATTTCAGTTTTAATTATCCTCTCTGCTGAAGATAAATAAAGTTCTATTTATTTTAGAGATCTATTGCTTTATTTTTAAAACTATTCAACTGCACAGGCCTTCAGGAACTCATCTTTATGTGTTACATAAGGCTCTGAGCAAATGCCTATTTGCAGCCTCCCATAGGAAGCAGCTACAGTGATCCAGCCCACTTCTCTTTGCCTCCTTCTATTCATTCTCCTAAGGCTCAACATAAAGTAAGACAGAGATGTGCTCTGAGATGATTGTTCTGTTCATTATAAAGAAGACATTGCCTCTTCCTGTACATTTGTTTTACTTCCTCTAAATATCTACACTTTAAAAATATTATATCAAAATGTGTTTTTTTGTGTGAAATGCTTAAAAATAGGCTAGATAGAAAAAATACAACTAAAGACTAGGTTTTAAAAGATTTCAATAGCTGTTAAAATCAACCTATTGTATACAAATTTTGATAAATTTAATGCATGGCATTTCACAGGAATGTCTCCTTTGTAGAGAAAAAAAAAATCTTTTTTTACCCATTGCTAGGTTCATGGCTGAGATCTCTATAACAAAAGACAGATTAACAAGAGAAAAGCATACAAATTTATTTAATACAAGTTTTATGTGACACAGGGTTATTCAGGAATAAAGACTCAAAAAAACAGGGAAATCTGTGTATTTTCTATTTAGTTTCGATATAGAGTGGACAATTGTGCAGAAGTATGATTGGAGGACAAAAAGGTTTAATCTAGTGGGGAACCTAGCATGGCCTATTTGTCCAGATTCTTTTGGTGTTGCTGTGTCTTCAAGAATAAGAAAACTCTTTTTCTCTGAGTATATGGAGGACCTCTCTGGAATGGGGGTCTTTATGACCTATTTTCAGGGGAAGGTGAGATAAGTATTTTATGGTTCTAGTCTTTAGAAGAGAAGGGTGAGAAAAGGTCAGAGACACTTTTCTATTTCTGTGGTTTTCTCATTTCCTTCAGTTTAAAATACTCAGCATACTAATATGCCACATTTTGTGGTAGTATATTCTAGGCCCTGTCACATTTAGTAAATTATTATTAGAAATTAGTAGACTTGGTATAGGCAATTGCATATGGAGTATGAATTCTTAGCTACTCCTATGCTCCATTAATATTGTGTGAATTTTCCCTAAAAAATGGTTTGGCTAAATCTGATCTCTGTGGATACCCCAAACACATCACTAAGACCTTTGCCCTCTGTAGTAATGGGGAGCCTGTCTTCTTACAGTCCTGAATGCAACCTTGATGCTGCTTGGATAAGTAGAGGTTCTCTGAGGATACCATCTATTTCAATATTTAAAGCATAAAGCATTTTTTAACATCACTTGCCTATTAATGATAATGAAAACTGTCCATATGTTGATAATATTTTCATGACAGGTTTCCAGATCCCCTAAGTCAAGTGAGTTAAATGACTTCATGGGAAGTTGCTAGCATTAATCATTTTGAATGATGCCTAATTTTATTATATAACTGTCTTAATTCACTATCAGGAATTTCTCATTTAGTTGAATTTATCCCATGCCTTGCCAACTATATAGGCCAATGTTAAACCTCTGGGTTATTACTCTTAGGTCCCATGTCTCCAACCTGAGAGCTGTGTGGGCAGGGTCAGTGGTTGTGGGAAGGCTTCCATTATGCATGCTCAGTGTCTAATGCTGACCACTGTGGTCATCTTTCTTTGCCTTGCCCCTAGTGGCCAGGCCTCATTTGTGGCTTGGCCCTTGTCTTGAAACTCTGCTATGATGGGGTTATAGATTTCTTAAGAAACTCCTTCTACACTTATACAGAGATTTTTTTTAACTCATCTCCACTTAAAATTGATGGAGTTTCCAAGCATATGTCTCTGTTATCTGTCTATGCAGTTATAAGTCTCTGTTATGTTGTTAATTTTTGTTGCTTCTGTTTGGGTTCAGGCTTTATCACAGGAACTTCTTTTGTTGGGCTCTACTTTTTCGATCTTATCCCATGACTAATTTGTCACATAGAGTTGGGATAAATCTTTCTAAGACTCAAATGTACTTATGGTATTTTGCTACTGAATTCTGGAAAAAGTCAGATAAGATATCCTGTGGTCTGGCCTCTGCATACCTTACCAGTTCCTCTTCCTTTCTGCTAGTATTCACAATCTATGTCCCAGCTAGTGAGAATAAGCTGTCTCTGTTCCTCTGATGTTCTTGTGCTTTTTGAAAAGGGCCCTGACCGGAGCACTTTGCCAAAAGCCCTCATTTATCAATTCTCTTGAAAACATTGCATCTTTTGGGAAGCTTCGTCTCTCATTCAAAGTACTCTTTGTCCCTGTTCAGTGACCTGTGTGTGCCTCAGTCATGAATCCCACACACTGCAGTTGTCTTTCATTTCTGTACCCATTCTTCAGCATTATGTCGGGCAGTGATTAGTAAAGACAGATTCCCAGCCAGACAGTTTGAATTCACATCCTTACTGTGCTACTTCTAGTCATACTATTTAGGGAAATATATACTCAGTCTCTGCTTCATACTCCTCATCTGTACAACAGAAATACTAATGGTATGCAACTCATAAGGATGACATACTGCCGGGAGCCGCAATCATTAGTAAAAAAGTAAGGTAAAAGGGACCTGAAAACAGGAAAAACGCCGGCTGGGAGCAAGGCCCCAGTAAAATGTGGCCATGACAGAGGCAAAGCCCCATGGATCCTGTTGACGGCCCTTCCCTAACTTTGAAGGATTGTGTGCATAGGCTTGAAAATGTTCCCTCTTTAATTGAGATAATAAATGCATAGATGGATGATGGCATTTGACAGCAAAGAATTATACATAGGCATAGTGGAGGTGAAATTGCAGCAAAAGGATGTTTTTCAGTAACATCCTTACACACGACTTGTTTTTCTCAGGAGGTTGAGAAAAACAAGTCGACCACTTCCTCGTAAATAACAGACCCCAGCTGAGAGCTGGTGGAAAACAACCGTTTGAGATAAAAAATAGGTTAAGATATTTTAGGGTTAAATAAGTAGTTTGATAAAGATAGAAGTTAAAATATTAATAATAAAATAGTAAGATAAGAGATATATAATAGTATTAGTGATAGTTAAGAAAATATAGGGATATAAGGCTAGAAATAAGGTTAGTAGAATTAAATATAGTAGTAAGTAAATTAAATAAGACTTAGAGTTAAAGTTTAGTAGGGTAAGGATATTGTAGGCCTATAATAGTGAATAGTTATAAGAAAGTTAGGAAGAAAACCAGGATGTTCACAAATGTTTAATTGAAGAAAAACACCATCTGTGGTTGAAATTGTTAAAGGTCAACTTTATTGTGAGTGAAAGAAGGATGTACGTGGGCGTTTGGTTAGCAACATAAGATACATTTTGTGGGTGCAGGGCTCGGTAGAAAAACTATATAAGCATGTGAAAATTAAATAAAAATTGGCAGAGTCTTGAGCTCTCCCCAGGAAGAGGATTCCTGTCGTTTTCGTCTTTTCTTTTTTGCCGCTTCCCAATTCCCCCCTCTCAAGCCCTGACTCTCTCCTGGAGCTGGAGTCCGGCAGCAAACTAATTATGTCAGATAACAGATAAGATGCTGGTGAAGTCTTGAAACAGAGTAGAGATCCAATAAATGCTATCTTTTGCTAAATAAAAAATGTTTGATAAATTGAGCACACATTCTACGTGGGACAATACTAATGACTGGCATGTGACTGGATAGTCTCAATGTGGCAGATAATATATCCAGGATAATCTAAGATGGTCACCAGGGAGTAGCCAACCTGTGCCTCTCTTGCCAAGTGAAACAGAGAGCACAGACCCAGCCACTAGTACACTCAAGTGACTTGAACAGTTTTGGAAGGGGTAAGTACACTGTATCCTTCAGAGTCCTCTTTGAATGCATTAGGACTAAGGGAGAGAGAGTCTGGGAAGCCAATATTGGAACCAGGGTGTCCCATTGCCACTGGGTGCCAGACTTGGGTAAAAAGAGGAGGTTAGTGCTCTTGACACTTTCTGGGACAATTCTCCTCCTCCTAGTTGTGCACGGGTTATTGGTTCCACACAAGAGGGGGCCTGCTTAGGGCACAGCAGCCTGTGGCAGGAGCCCATGTAGACCTGGGAACACACCAGCACTCTGAATGCCCATGCCAGTGTGCATTCTCTGCTGATGGTGCCCAGCTCATAAGGTAGGAAAGTTCACTTCCAAGTTGTCCTCACTCAGTGCCTACTGCCAGCATGTGATGGACAACCTCCCCCTCCAGAACAGGAAAGTTTTTCTGCCAGCCTCCCATGCCCAAAGGGCAGATCTCTCCATACACGAAATTTGTTATGTTTCAAGTGCTGAGTATGAACTTGGATGGGAGAGAGGAAACACAAAAGGCACCTGGAGACACTGATTCCCACGCAGGAACAGTGAGTAGCAGCCTGGGGGCTCAATCCCCCACCTGGTCCCCAGATAGTGCTTGCAACAGGGGTAAAAATCATTCTAACTGGTATGACCATGGTGAAAACTCTGCAACAAAAAAGTCACTGTGAGTGCAGTTCACTGACCTGCAAGAGCGGTGGAGCAGAAGTGAATTTTTTCCTTGAGTGAACTCTTTCTCTAAGTTAACTGTTCTGAATGACAGAAAAGGCACTAGGACAGCAAGACCTTATCTAGCTACAAAACAACTAACCTAAAGAATAACAATAAAAAGAGAAAAGTTGTTCCTCACAGATTAAGAAGAACCAGCCGAAAAACACCAGCCATCCTCAAAGTCTTGAAGAGACATCACCTAAAAAAGCATCTATTAGTTCCAAACAATGAAAACCATTTAGAACGACCTGTCCCCAATGATAGTAAGATTTCAAAAACCGATGGCTAAATGCCTAAGAAAAGCCATGAGATGTGAAAAGCAAAGATCACCCAAGCCATGCAGGAAGTAAAAATTAAGTTGGCCATATAAGAAATGTCCATTCTGAAACTCTGGAAATGAATCATTTCTTCCTGGAATTTTATAGCACAATAACAGTTCTAAGGAGCAGAATTGATCAGATAAAGGAAAGAATTTCAGAGCTTGAAGACCAAAATATTGAACTAACCCAGTCAGACAAAAACAAGGAGGAAAGACTTAAAAAGAATGAGTAAAGTTTACAAGAGATGTGGGACTATAAAGAAGCCAATTCTATCATTGATTGGAATCCCTGAAATGGGAGAGACTGAGAACACCTTGAAACAAGTCTTCTATGAGATCATCCAAGAAAATTTTCCATATCTTGCTAGAGAAGACATCTTCCAAGCACAAGAGACTCAGAGAACCCCAAAAGGTATTACATGAGAAGACTCTCCTTGAGACACATAGTAATCTGTCTTCATAAAGTAAGCAAGAAAGAAAAATTCTAAAGGCAGTAAGAAAGACAGGTCAGACCATACGCCAGAAGAGACTTATTAGAATTGCAGTAGACTTCTCAACAGAAACCCTGTAAGCCAGAAGGGACTAGAGTCCCATCGTTAATGTTCTTAAAGATAAACAAGTTCAACCAAAAATTTCCTACCCCATCAAGCTAAGCTTCTTCAGTAATGGAGAATTAAAATCCTTCCCAGATATCCAATTCCTAAGAGAATATGCTACTTCCAGTTTTGAGCACAGAAACAAAAGAATGGTTATATCCACCACAAAAGCACAGGCAAGTACAGAGTAAATGGGCATACAGATCATCCACAAAATTATGATTATAATATAATATAATATAATATAATATAATACAATATAATATAATATAATAAGCAATCCCGTAAAAGCCTTATGACAGGGATAAACTGTCATATATTAATAATTAACTTGAATGTGAATGGACTGAATGGCATAGAGTAATAGCCACTAAAAAGGCATTAAGTATCAAATTAGACAAAGAAACCTGATCCAACAGTCTGCTGCCTCTAAGAAACCCATCTCATTGCAAAAGACACCCGTGGACTCAAGGTAAAAGGCTAGGAAATGATGTTCCAAGCAAATAGAAAACAAAACAAAGCGGGAGTAGCTACTCTTACATCAGACAAAACTGACTTCAAAGCAATAAAAGTTAAAAAGGACATAGGAGGACACTAAATAATGATAAAAGACTCAACCTACCAGCAAACAATATCCATCTTAAATATATAAGCAGCTGATACAGAAACACCTGGTTTTATAAAACAATTGTTTTTTAAACTAGGAGAGAACATAGACACACAATGGTAGTTGGAGATTTCAATACCCTGCTAACAGCCCTAAACAGATCATCAAGGCAAAAAATCAGTAAGGAGATTCAGAATGTTAACTCAACACTCAACTAAATGGATCCAATAGAGGACTAATGGATCCAATAGAGGACTCACCGTTATACATTCCACCCAACAAATAGAGAATATACATTTTACTCATCAGCACATGGAACATAGTCCAAGACTTATCACATTTTTGGGCATAAATAGAGGGTGATCAAATTTCAACAGTTGAAATAATACCAAGCATCTCCTCAGATCACAGTGGAATAAAAATAGCAACCCCTCCCCAAACACACAAAGACATGGACACTAAACAACATGGTGCTGAATGACTTTTGGGTTAACACAGAAATCAAGACAGAAATAACAAGATTCCTGGAAACAAATGAAAACAAAGACACATCTTATCAAAATCTCTGGGATGCTATGAAAACAGTGATAAAAGGGAGATTTATAACATTATATGCTCATATCAAGAAAATAGAAAGACTACAAGTAAACAGTCTAACATCACACCTAAGGGAGCCAGAAAGGCAAGAATAAATGAATTTTAATTTCAGTAGAAAATTTCAGTTTACGAAGATAAAGTCACAGTTACAGTATGCAGAAGACAAACGTATCATAGAAAGGATCAACAAGACAAAAAGTTGGTTCTTTCAAAGGATAAATAAGAGTGAAAGGCCCATGGCCAGACTGACTAAAAAAAAAAGAGAAAGTCCAAATAAACACAATTAGAAGGGAATAAGGTGATGTTACAATTGACCCTGAAGAAATTCAAAAGGTTATCAGAGATTACTATAAACATCTATATGCAAATAAACTAGAAAATCAAGAGTATATGGAGGATTTCCTGTCATTATACAACCTCCCAAGGTTGAAACAAGAAGAAATTGAAATCCTACACAAACTAATAACAATCCAGGAAATTAATTCAGTTATAAGGAACCTCTCCACTAAAAAAAGCCCTGACCCAGAGACTTCTCAGCTGAATTCTACAAGACGTACAAGGAAGAGTTGATACCAATCTTATAGTATTCCAGGCAATAGAGAAAGAAGGAAGTCTCACTAGCTCATTTCATGAAATTAATAACATTCTGATACCCCAAACTGGCAAAGACTCAATAAGAAAAGATAATTATCGGCCAATTTCTTGGATGAACATAGATACAAAAATTCTTAGCAAGATTCTTAGCAAATCATATCTAATAACATATTTCAAAGATCATTACCATAACCAGGTGGGCTTAATTCCCACGATGAAGGGATAGTTCAACTTTCACAAGACCATAAACATAATTCAGCATATTGACAGATGTAAAACCAGGAACCATATGATTACCTCAATAGATACAGAAAAATCATTTGATAAAATCCAGCATCCCTTCTTGATAAAAATATTTGAACACCTAGTCGTAGAAGGAAAATGCCTCAAAACAATGTGATCAATCTATGATAAACCTGTTGCCAACATTTTGCTTAAGGGGAGAAGCTGGAAACATTCCCTCTAAGAACTGGAACAAAACAAGGATGCTCACTCTCACCCCTCCTATGCAACATAATAGTGGAAGTCCTAGTCAGAGCAATCAGGCAAGAAAAGGAAATCAGGGGTATCTAAATAGGAAAAGAGGAAGTTAAATTATCCTTCTTTGTGAATGATATGATTCTATACCTAGAGAACCCTTGTGAGTCTCAAAAACCTCCTCACACTGATAAGCAACTTTGGTAAAGTCTTGGGCTACAAAATCAATTCACAAAAGAAAGATGCATTTCAACATACCAACAACAAGCACACATTGATCAAAGAAATCAAGAAAGATACAAAGAAATGAAAAAACATCCCATGTTCATGGATTGGAAAAATCAATATTGTCAAGATGTTCCTCCTACCCAAGAGAATCTATAGATTCAATGCAATACCCCTTAAATTGCCAATATCATTTTTCACAGTCCTAGAAAAGACAATACAGAAATGCATAAGGAAGCAAAAAAGAACACAAATAACAAAAGAAATCCTCAGAAAAATGAACAAAGCTGGAGGTTTCACACTTCCAGATTTTAAGCTATATTACAAGGCTACAGTAACCGAGATGGCATGATAATGGTATAAGAATATGCATATAGACCAATGGAACAGGACCGAGATTCAAGAAATAAAAATATGATCTCTCAACCAACTCATCTTCCACAAAGTCATCAATAACAAACACTGGGAAAAGGAAACCATATTTAGCAAATAGTGTTGGGAAAACTGGCTAACCACATGCAAGAATGAAACTGACTCCTATCTATCACCACATACAAAAATCAACTCAAAAGGGATCAAGAATTAAATGTAAAACCTCAAACTATAAGAATCTTAGAAGAACATAGGAAACACCCTTCTGGACATCAGAGTAGGCAATAAATTTATGATCAAGTCCTCAAAAGCAAATGTAACAAAAAGCTAAGATAGACAGGTGGGACCGTATCAAACTGAAAAGCTTTTGCACAGCAAAAGAAGCCATCAAGAGAGTAGACAGTCCATGAAATAAGAACAAATTTTGCAAGCTATGGATTTTACAAGGGCCTAACTTCCAAGATCTACAAATAACTCAAACAAACTGAAAGGAAACAGCAACAACAACAAAACCCCATTAAAAAGTGGGCAAAGACACTCTGACCCCTCTTGTTCAATATCGTGTTGGAAGTCCTAGCTCAGGAAACTAGACAAGAAAGGAAATCAGGGGTATCCAAGTAGGAAAAGAGGAAGTCAAGTTATCCCTCTTTGCTGATGATGTGATCCTATACCTTGAAAATCCAAGAGAATCTGTCAAAAACCTGCTTGCACTGATAAAGGATTTTGGCAAAGTCTCAGGGTACAAAATAAATGTGCAAAAGACAGTTGCATTCCTATACACCAGCAACAAGCAGGTAGAGACCCAAATAAAAAGCACAATCCCATTCACAATAGCCACCAAAAAAATGAAATACCTAGGCATCTTCCTAACCAGAGAAGTGAAAGACCTTTACAATGAGAATTACAAAACACTGCTCAAAGAAATCCAAGAAGACACAAACAAATGGAAAAATATTCCATGCTCATGGATAGAAAGAATCAACATTGTTAAGATGTCCGTCCTACCAAAGGCAATCTACAGATTCAATGCAATACCCATCAAGTTACCAATATCATTCTTCTCAAACCTGGAAATGACAATACAGAAATTCATATGGAAACATAATCAACCACTAGTCAAAACAATCTTTAGCAAAAGAAGCAAAGCAGGAGGTATCACACTTCCAGACTTCAAACTTTACTATAAGGCTACAGTAATCAAAACAGCCAGGTATTGGTAGAAGAACAGGCACATAGACCAATGGAACAGGATAGAGAGTCCAGAAGCAAAGCCTCAATTCCTCAGCCAACTCATCTTTGACAAAGCCTCCAACAACAACCACTGGGGAGAGGAAAACCTATTCAGTAAATGGTGCTGGGAAAACTGGCTGACCACATGCAGAAGATTGAAACAAGATCCCTACCTATCACCATAAACAAAAATTAACTCTGAATGGATCAAAGACCTAAACATAAAACCTCAAACTATAAGAATCTTAGTAAGTGCAGGAGACACCCTTATGGAAATTGGAACTGGGAACCAATTCCTATTCAGAACCCTAAAGTCCAATACCTTAAGAAATAAGATAGACAAGTGGGACCTCATCAAATTAATGAGCTTCTGCAAAGCAAAAGAAAGCATCAAGAGAGCAGGGAGACACCCCACAGAATGGGGAAAAATATTTGCCAACTGTACATCTGATAAAGGCCTAACATCTAGG
>CAUYQG010028929.1:0-11018 GCA_963574415.1 Tarsius wallacei
TCTTTTTTTCTCTTTTTTTTTTTTGAGTCGGAGTCTCACTCTGTCGCCCAGACTGGAGTGCAGTGGCCGCTCCCAGCCACCGCAGCCTCAACCCGCTGGGCTCCGGTAATCCTTCCGCCTCAGCCTTCCAAGTAGCTGGAACTACAGGCGCACGCTACCACGCCCGGCTGGTTTTTTGATTTTTTGTAGAGATGAGGTCTCGCCTGCCCAGGCAGGTCTCGAACCCGCGGGCTCAGGCAAACCACTCACCTCAGCCTCCCAAAGGCACGGGATTACAGGCTGAGCCACCGAGCCCGGCTATCATGTCTTGATCTCAAGAATCAAGTGTTAACACTAGAGATAATGCACCAAGATACAGAATGTGGGTGACATATAAACTTTTTTTAAGGAATTAAAATGATATCCAACCAGAAGGAAAAAGAGTAGGAGGAAAGAAAATAGCAGATGAGAGATTTCAACATACTTTTGGAAGATGGAAATCAGGTGGAAGATAGCTGTCTTAAAAGAATAGACAGTGTTTCAACCTTAGCACCTGCAAAAGGGAATCCAGGCCAAAAAATAACTGCGTGCCTTGCAGACCCCCTGAGAAGCTCAGCACTTTAAAGCAAGAGTGGGAAGCCAGGCTTGGTGGCTCAGCCTGTAATCCCATGCTTTGGGAGGATGAGGTGAGTGAATTGCCTGAGCCCACGGTTCGAGACCCGCCTGGGCAACTTGGCCTCATCTCTACAATAAGTCAAAAAAATTAGCCGGGCGTGGTAGCGCGCACCTGTAGTTCCAGCTACTTGGAAGGCTGAGGCGGAAGGATCGCTGGAGCCCAGCAGGTCAAGGCTGTGGTGGCTGGGAACGTGCCACTGCACTCCAGTCTGGGCGACAGAGTGAGACTTCAACTCAAAAAAAAAAAAGCAAGAGTGGGGAATGAAGCTGAAAACAGGCAGACACCTTAGAACCCTGGATTGACTGACTGATCTCCAGCTTCCTTTCCATCCTCTATACTGCATAGGAGGACAGAGGATGTAGGAGAGAGGTCTTGAGGGGGGAGGGAGGGGAAGAATGAGGCTAATATATTGTCTGATATGTTGAAAATTTTGGAAAATATTATTGTTAAGCATTTGTTGTGTGGATTATTATATATAATACATATTACATATACAAGTATTATATATATCACATATATATGTTATATATTTTATATATTATAACATATGCCTCTCCCGTTTGTTTCACCTCTTCCACATCAGCAAAATGTTTCCCTTTGAGGACTTTTTTCATCCAGAGAAACAAACAAACAAAAAAAGTCACTTGGAGCAAGATCAGGTGAATAAGGAGGGTGGGGCACGGAGGTCATACAGTTTTTGGTCAAAAACTGCTGAATTGCCGGGCTCGGTGGCTCAGTCTGTAATCCCGTGCCTTGGGAGGCCAAGGTGAGTGGATTGCCTGAGCCCGCGGGTTCAAGACCCGCCTGGGCAACTTGGCGAGACCTCATCTCTACAATAAATCAAAAAATCAGCCGAGCGTGGTAGCGCGCGCCTGTAGTTCCAGCTACTTGGAAGACTGAGGCGGAAGGATCGCCGGAGCTCAGCAGGTTGAGGCTGCAGTGGCCGGGAGTGGCCACTGCACTCCAGTCTGGGCGACAGAGTGAGACTCCAACTCAAAAAAAAAAAAACCAGCAACACAAACAAACAAAAATATCAAAGTGACTGGGCTCGGTGGCTCAGCCTGTAATCCCGCGCCTTGGGAGGCTGAGGTGAGTGGATTGTCTGAGCCCCACAGGTTCGAGAACCGCCTGGGCAACTTGGTGAGACCTCATCTCTACAATAAATCAAAAAATTAGCTGGGTGTGGTAGCGCGTGCCAGTAGTTCCAGCTACGTGTAAGGCTGAGGTGGAAGGATCGCTGGAGCTCAGCAGGTCGAGGCTGCAGTGGCCGGGAGTGGCCACTGCACTCCAGTCTGGGCGACAGAGTGAGACTCCAACTCAAAAAAACAACAACAAAAAAAAACCTGCTGAATACTCAGCACGGTGTGGGCAGGTGGGCTCATAAATCATCCATCATGAAATGGGCAAATGCACTGAAAGAATCTCAAAAAAAAAATGCACTGAAGCGAATGCAGCCTCTTACAACAACGCAAGTTGGTACATTGATACCACGGGTGCCTGGAACACTACCTAGAGGGAGAAGCCTGTAATACAAGGGGCCCCTCCAAAAATAATTCCCTTTTGGGGGGGTCCCCCCTTGTATATATACTGGTGTCACAGTTCTGGTCTCAGGCAGCTCACAGCCTATTGGACAAGCATAGTCTGCAGCCATGGTCAATCCCCCTTCTCCCAGTACATGACCCCAACTACAAACCCCCACCCATGTCTCTTGCACTGGCTCTGCCATACAGAGATTTGTATTAATTAATTCTGCCCTTGAAAAGAGTTTATTGAATATATGTAATGACCTCTTGTTTTATTGTTTGTTTTACTTTGTTTTGTTTTGTTTTTTGAGTTGGGATCTCACTCAGTCTGGCAGGCTGAAGTGCAGTGGCACTATCACAGCTCAGTGCAGCCTTTGACCTCCTGGGCTCAGATGATCCTTCTACCTCAGCCTCTCAAGTAGCTATGACTACAGGCATGTGATACCTTGCCTGGCTTATTTTGATTTGATTTTATTTTTTTGTAGAGACAATGCCTACCTAGCAAAGGTAAGATTCTCAAAATTAATAGTCTAAGCATTAAGTACAATGAACAATGAATTTTCTTTGGATTCATTTCACATAAAAATTAATAGAACTGGGAGAAATTCGCTGGGAGAAGAGTTATCTTGACAAGAACATGGGGTGGCTATGTTCAAATATTTGAAGATTGTTACACAGATGAAAGAAAAACTAATGAGTCAGGCCCAGTACGGTGGCTCACATATGTAACACCACCACTTGGGGCTGAGGTGGGAGGATTGCTTGAGCCCAGGAGTTCGAGAGCAGCCTGGGCAGCATAGTAAGACCTCATCTCTACAAAAAATTTAAAAATTAGCAGGGTGTAGTCTTTAACATCTAGCCTATAGTCTCAGCTACTCAGGAGGCTGAGGCTGAAAGATCGCCTGAGCCAAGGAAGCCTAAGCTGTGATAAGAGCCATGATCATGCCACTGCACTAGAGCCTGGCAGCCATGTGAGGCCCCTACTAAAAAAAAAAAAAAAAGAGAAAGAGAGAGAGACAGAGAGAGAAGAGACACCAGCAAGTCAAATTTACTAGGAGACTGATTTTTTTTTTAACATAACACAGGAAGAACTGTTTGATGAGGAGTTAAAAAAATCTAAGTTGCTGCCACAGGAAGCAGTGAGTTTCACAGCAGTAGGAAGTTCCATTACTACCCTGAGATTCCCTAATTAACTTCTACTCTGTGAAGATTCTCTGTGAATATGTCAATAAACTTGGCAATCATGTCAAGGTTGGAAAATCTGAAGACAAAAACCCTGTATCTTCAAGTCCCAGACCCTGTTCAATGTTCCTTGGGTCAATTGCTTTTTTCTCTTACAAACCAAATTAGCCCCAAATGGTTCCCATTTGAGGAAACACTGGGAGGATGTCTGAGCTCAAAACAAGGTTATCACTTCCTTCAGTGTGGAACCCAAACAAAGCTCAATTCCCTTCTAGATTAATTCCCCCCAGTCTGTGCAAGTCTTTAACATCTAGCCCAGTGATCCTTAAATGGTCAATTGGAAGTCTATCATTTAGTGGTTGTCATATTGTACTTTCCTTGATCTAGAATGTAAAGCCTGGATCTGTGGGTAGAAGCTTTATGGTAGCCACTCTTAGTTTAACAAAAGAAAACTTTTTCTAGCAGTCTAGTAATAGCAGGGCTGCCTCTGGGGATAGTGATGGCCTTGTCAATAAAAGTATTAGAATTAAGGCTGGGTGAGGATAGAAGGATCAAACTAGATTACCTTTAAAGTCGCTTCCAACCATAAGACTCTACTTCTAAGAATATAATGGCATGGTAATTTCACATGGAATCAAGGGGTAAAAATCACCTGGATGTATAAATAAGTGGATCAAGTTTGAAATGATAAATACCTGCACTTGCTTTAAGCATTTTAATTTAGAAAATGAAACAAAACTTTAGTTTCAAATAGTGTTGTTCCTATTTTCTTCACCAAGGATTAGTGTGTTTAACAATAAATGTTTCCAGTACATTACAAGGAAACAGGTTTTCTAAGGATACTCACATAAATGACAAACAAAAATCTTTGTCTATAAAAGTTTAAGTGAAATCCTGGGGGGAGGGGGTGGTAATTATATATAATCCTCCAAAAATGTATAACAATGTTGTCTGTGGTTCCTGCTTCCTGATGATGAAAAAAAAATCACCCAATAGGACATGAAATTTAATGTATAGGAAAATGTATGTGAAAAAAGAAGCTACCACCAGACTACAGGAACCAAACAGTACCTGTAATAAAACTGTGACTTTCTGACTTTCTTATGCAAGAAGTAATGGTGTCCCATGGGACAGTTTTATTTTTGCAGTGTCACCAGGTACTGAACGTGAATATGCTTATGAAGGCTCTTGACACACTTCCTTCATATTGTTAAGAGTGAGCACCTCCTCCAGAGAATGTTCATTCTCTTCCTTAACAAACAACATGATAAGCTCAACCCCTGGCATTTCCTCTTAAATAAAGAGCAACTCATACATAAGCTGAAAAACATCATTAAGTGTATTTACTTTAGTCATTTGGTAATTTAGTTACCATGGTAATCTTTTGTAAACTTGAAAAATACTTTGGGTGGGTCATTTCTAATGCTTGTTTCTAAAATTCTAGAACTTTTGAAAGTCCTGGAGGATAAAAAGGCTGAAAATGCATTTCTCTCCTATGCCTAGCCACAGACTCAGAGTGAATGTAGTACAGCTCTTCACTATGTGACATCCATTACACTTCTGACAATGATCACTTCATCATTTCCCACCTCAAGATCATTCTTATAGACTATCCATATCTTCCCAACTGAGTGAAAGCACTAACTTGGGACTCTGTGGCAGTGAAGGGAATTAATATATGAAATAAGCACTTTCCCATAATAGCCCCCAAAGCTTTTCACAATTGAACACTGTCATTTTGGCCTACCATCAATAATGGAGTGACAAAGTATGCTCTGAGGCAGTTTAACAAAGGAACAGCAGACAACTCAGGACTTGAACACATTCAGGCTGCTACCTAAGGAAGCCATTGTCAGGCAGGAGGCTCTAATGATTCATGACTCTCACTCACTCTGTTCATCAACCTTGTCAGGGCTCAAAAGGTTTCAGAAAACACTGTCAGGAAGACTTTTTGGCTAGCAGCTACATCTGACAACTGACCTTTAATCTTTATTTCACATTATCATTCTATCATTAGTCAAGGATAATACACAAGCATTTTTCAAATATGATTTCATGGACTGGAGATTTTCTAAAGAGTTTTCATCCAAAGAAAGACACTATTATTAGCTTTACGAGGCTCTGAATATATCCTGGATTTCTTCAAAGAACTTAATTAAGTAAAATTAATGGTTTCATTAGAGGTGAATAAGCAGTCACACACTATTTGTTTCCTTCTTTTCTAAGGGGCTCTCATGGCCATAGCAGAATACAATAACATAAACCAAAGAAGTGCAGGTTGCATGGTAGAAAAAGCACTGACCTGGAAGACAAGAGTCTGCTTTGACCTTCAGGAGACAATTTCATACCCTTTAGTCTGTTGCCTCATCTGTAATATATGAGTATTGAGCTAAATAGAGAGGCATGTGGCTCTGGTCAATATAGCTGTAGCAGAGGAAAAAGCGAAATATGAGCAAGATGAGTTTTGGACAAGTAGGCAGGGGCCAGGCAAGGCCAGACCTTGTGGGTCTTCTCAAAGATTCTTGTATTTACTCTAAGAGAAGTAGGACTTAATCCACTGAGGGATTCAAGTAAGGAAGTAAAATGATCAGAGATATATTTTGGAAAGCTCACTCCACCACAGGAGTTTGGATTGGAGTTCAGAGCAGAGACATGGAGACCAGTCAGTAGACTACTTCAGTAGCCCAGGAAGTGAATAGGAAGTACTTAGACTAGGGTGATGGCAATGAAGATGGAAATAAAATAATGGATTTTAGAGGTATTTAGGCAGTATATTCATCCTCTTGTGCTACTATAACAAAATATCTGAGGATGGGTTGTCTACATACAGAAATTTCTCACAGTTCTGGAGGGCAGGAGTCCAAGATCAAGCTACCAGCAAGTTCAGTGTCAGTAATGGCCTGGTCTCTCCTTCTAAGATGGCACCTTGCTGCATCTTCTGGAAGGGAGGATTACTGTGTCCTCACATGGTGGAAGGGACATAAGGAGAAGACAGGGGCAAACTCTCTCTGTCATTAGGGCACCTAAGTCCATTCATGAGGGGAGAGGCTCCTTAAGGCCATACCTCCTGACAGGCTTCCACTGGGGATTAAGTTTCAACATGAATTTGGGGGGAGACCATCACTCAATCCATAGCAAGTGATAAAATCAACAGTATTTAGTGATGGAGAGTAGGGAGGAGGCTTATCAAGAACGGCTCCAAAGTTGATGGCCCATGTAACTGGCTGGTTGGTGATGTCATTGACTGGAATAGAAAACACTGGAAGAAAATCAGTTTAGGAGAGCTTTAGGAGAAAGGTTGAAAGTTTAATTTTAGACAAAGTTGAGTTAGAGGTGCTTCTAAAATATCCTAATGGGAATGTGAAGGCAGTAGGTGGGTCTGGAGCTTAGAGAAGGAATCTGAGTTGGAGTTATAATTTAAAAGTTCTTGGCATATTGAAGTCAATTGAAACCATAAGTATCGATCTAGGATAGAGTTAGAAAAGAAGAGGCCCAAGCTCTTAGAAGCTCCAACATTTAACTACTGAGTAGAGAAGTATAAGCTGCAAAACAAAAAGGGAGAAGCCTCATTAGTGAGAAGAAAACCAAACTGTAGTGGTACAGCTTTTAAGGGAAAAGTATTTTCTTGGAAGGAGCTTTCAAAACTGAATTGACTAGAGGTCACTGATGATCTTAATTTTTTCTGTGGAGTAATGAGCTCAGAAGCAAGATTAGAATAAGGTTAAGATTTTAAAAACCAAATCAAATTTTCATATAGAAATTTACCCTAAAAGAATCATAGATAAAGGGAAGTCACAAAAAGAACATCTGAATGAATCTTGCCTTTAAAAAAAAAAAATGGATTCTGAGCAGTGTTCTAATTAAAGACCCAAACTACTTTGTAAAAATAAATAAAAGATACAATGCATTCCTACTCCATCAATCATGGCTACTGAACTCAAAGCTCTGCGTGGACCAATACATCCTGAATAGGGAAATATCTTCAATCTGGTAAGTTCCACAAGAGCAAGGACCACACTCATCTTGCTCACCACTGAATTCCCAGCGCTAGTCTCCCAGAGCCTGGTACATAGTTGAATGACTGGAGACTGATGAATGAATGACTAATAAGCACAGTTGTCAAAGAAGACGGGTGAGGAAGGTGGCATTATTTTCAGGACCATTTTATCCTATTCAGGGAGCTGCTTGAACCAAAATCCAATGTCTTTAAAAAACTAGAAGTGAGCCGGGCTCGGTGGCTCAGCCTATAATCCCGCGCCTTGGGAGGCTGAGGTGAGTGGATTGCCTGAGCCCGTGGGTTCGAGACCGGCCTGGGCAACTTGGTGAGACCTCATCTCTACAATAAATCAAAAAATTAGCCGGGTGTGGTAGCGCACGCCTGTAGTTCCAGCTACTTGGAAGGCTGAGGCGGAAGGATTGCCGGAGCCCAGCGGCCACTGCGCTCCAGTCTGGGCAACAGAGTGAGACTCCAACTCAAAACAAAAAAACAAAAAAAAAAAACCTAGAAGCACTTCTAGAGACTCAAGACCTATCACCAAATCGCAATTTCATGGCTGGGCCTCTGTTTCCTGCATCTAGAGATTCTCCTTTCCCACAAAGCAAGGCAGTGCTGTGCATACCTGTTAGAACATCTCTTTATCTGGTCTTAAGAGTCAGTAGACCTGAGTTCCAGTCCCCATTTTGACATTTCCTAGCTATGTGAGCTCAGCCAGGCTGCTTACTGACTGTACCCTTGGAGTCCTCATTTGTAAAATGGGAGTGATAACACCCGTCTCCCAGTGGGGTCAGGATGATCGAATGACACGATACAATGAGAGCACTTGGGAAATCATGGAGCACTATGCACCTCCTAGACTTTCATGCACTCCCTGTTCCCAGGCATTGGTCAGACTGCAGACCCTGGCCATTTCAGCACATTCCACTCAGATGGGCCCTGGTTTAGCAGGCTCCATTCTACCCTCAGAAATAGCTCTGAATAAAGTGCCCTCTTCTTCAAAAACATGAAACAAGCCAGCACATCAGATGATGGCCCTGCCTGAAGGTGCTCCTCCAGCCTCACTCCTATTTGGTAATACCCCCTCTGAAATACTCCTTTTCTCCCCAGTTATGGTACTTCTCCAATGACAAGCTTCAGTTTTCATCAGATTTCTCCTTCTATCCTCCTCTACAATCTTCCAGTTGATAATGCTAGACTAGACTCTCCTTCTAGGAGAAGTGAGAAGAAGACAGACAGAGGTTGTGGAGTCCCATGAAAGCTCCTGGAACATGTGTGCTACACAAGGAGGGTGCTGCTGCCAGGACAACCTTATTAGCTTGCCAAATGCCTCTGTGTGTGTATCTTTCTATTAGCAGTGGTTATGCAAAGACGATCTTTGTTTTAATGAGCCTGTCAGGTGTGTTTTGCTGTGACGCTATATATGATTGACTGTGGTATTAAAGTAACAACTTGATAAGTGCATAAGGATATTTGGAGCTGCAAAAATAGAAGTCTGGCCAACTTCTATCTTCCAACAATGGCACAAATTTTGCTGGACAACAAGAGCCTAAACACTGTAAAACAAGTCCCATGATGTCAAGAAAATCCAAATATTCAGAATCCAAACCCAGTCATCATTCGTGCCAATATCCTTTGGAGACACAGAGTAGCCTGAAGTTCCATCTGGCTGGTTGACTAATCTTAGAGAGGCAGTCTTCAGACAACAAGGGGACTTTCTCTGGAGCTGTACTGAGGACGAGAAAAGGACATACTTTATTCTGGAGATGCAGAATGGCAGAATGGTTTTGGAGTCAGACCACGACTAAAATTTGAATTCTGGTTTCTGTCCTTTCTTGCCTCATATTCTTAGAAAAGTTACTTATTCTTTGTACATCTTGGTTTTCTTATCTGTAAAGTGTAGATAAAGGATAATGCCTACTTCATGGGGTGTTTGAAGTATTTAATGAGGTGATACCTGTAAAAGCACTTGGCATAGTGCATGGGTAAGTGAGTTATTTGTGTCAGTGGAGGCTAGGACTACCAAAGGAGTTTGCTTTCTGTTCACTGTCTTAGACGTTGGAGAAAACTTGACCCTAGATCTGTCCTCTTATATTTTCCTCCCACCTTCAACCTCAGTTCTCCCTACTCTGACTTCCTCTCTCCATCTGTATTGCAAAATATTGCAAATTATCTTCCAAAGGATACATGTAAGTGACCAAAACAATGAGAACTTCTCATCTCTGATCGGCACTGACAATTGTCTGGCAGGATCAACAGGGGAGCTTATTAACAATGATGGTCTCTTGCTCTTCCATTATACAAGGTTGGGTAGAAAGGAAGGATGGCATGCTGGAGAAATAGCCCCAGTCATTCTCTGGAAAACAGACAGGAAACCAACACATTTGAACTGAGTCAATCACCAAGACAACTTCTGAGAAAAATTCATTTTTGTCTTTCATTTCCCCATATGGCCCCTGTTCATTGCTCTGATCTTTCCCACCACAATGGAACTTATACTTATTTCACTCAAACCATATTGGGTTTGGTAATCATAGGTAGGTAATGAAGAAGTAACATCATGGGACACCATTTGGTCATGTTACCTTCCTACTCCTGACTCTAGAAAAAGATACAATGAGAAATGCACAAATAACAGCAAAATTGACAGACTATCTACATTCTTATGACACAAATTATACTAAATCTGAAAGCTTCTGAGCATTTTCTGTTGTCATAAAAGCACAACATATTTCATTATTTAGAAAGCCTGAGGATCAATAGGGCAACAAGTGTGACATTTAGGTTTCTTCTCTTTCCAACAGTATCCAAGCCCTTTATAACTTTGGGGTCATCAATAGTAGAACTGGAAAGAGTCTATTCTGATCTCTTCATGTTCTTTTGGAGAATTTCTGCTCAATTCACTCTTCTTAAAATGTCAAACTCCTATATCTATATATGCAATCCTTTGCCTTATGAATTAAGGTCCTCTGCTCCCTGACCCTTCAGTGAGCCAATGATAATTTCAGGATTTGATAAATTAAGGTTGGGTGTGAATTTAGTCTATGCTCTAGTGGGGGTTTCCAATCTGTGCTGTACTTAAGTTTTATTATAAAATAAGTTTACACATTTCAAATACTAGAGATTTCTTTTGAAGCTGAAATATCTGAAGGTTTTTAGAGTAGCTTGACTTTAAGATTCACAAATAATCCAAAAACTTTTTTTTTTTGAGTTGGAGTCTCACTCTGTCGCCCAGACTGGAGTGCAGTGGCCGCTCCCGGCCACTGCAGCCTCGACCTGCTGGGCTCCGGCGATCCCTCCGCCTCAGCCTTCCAAGTAGCTGGAATTACAGGCGCGCGCTACCACGCCCGGCTGATTTTTTGATTTATTGTAGAATTTGTAATGACGCAAATTCACATCAGTGATGGCGAACGTTAAAAGTGACCCTCTCTGACCACACGTCCCTGAGCTCATCTTTCTGGTCCCCGACAGCAAAGCTGCTGAGAGAAGCTGAGTCCACTCCCTCTCCTCCCTGTTCTAAACTCACGCAAGCCACGTGCTTTCAGCTTTAGCAGCATAAAACAGAGAGTGCCTGTGATGGTCTCTGTGACCTCCACGTGGTCAGAGGCACCGATCGACACTTATTTTGCAGGACCTATCAGCAGTGCATGATGCATGTGGCCAC
>CAUYQG010028932.1:0-17649 GCA_963574415.1 Tarsius wallacei
AATTTTCTTTTAAGGAAAATTTGCACAATAACATGAACCACGATGATACCCTCATGAAGCTTTGGAGAAGGTCAGAGACGAGAGAAACCATGGGTTGAGTCTCAGGAAGTTCTCTGGTGACATGCAATGAACAAGTACAGAACAGAGTTTCACATTTTGATGAATTTTGTTTAAGTGGCTTTTACATTTCAGGTCTCTGACTCATCTCAAATTAATTTTGTATATGGTGTGAGGTAGGAGTTGACTGATTTTTCAAATAGTTCCAGGACTATTTACTGAAAAGACATTCTAGTTCCCATTGGATTGCTTTCATGCCTTGGTTGAAAATTACCCAACTATATAAGCAAGAGTCTGTTTCTGGATGTTTTCTTCTGTTCCATAGATCTCTTTCCTTTGTTGATCCACATGCCAGTATCACATAGTCTAGATTGGTGTAGCTTAAAAAGTCTTGAAGTCATATCCTGTAAGTTCTCACTTTGATCTTCTCTTTCAAGATTGCTTAGAATATTCTAGGCTCTCAGCATTTCCACATATACTTCAGAGTCAGTTGGATACTTTGTTTACTGGTATATTATAAAGGATACAACTCAGGAAAAGCCAAATGGATGAGCTGCACAGGACAAGGTAGGAGAGATTAGGAGAAAGGGGCTTCCATGCCCTCTTTCCAGAACATCCCCCTCTCAGCAGTCGGTGTATTTACCAATGTGGGCGAGAAGCTCCAGCTTCTTTTTTTAAGTTAACTAAACAACATTATACATGTCAGTATTCAAATGCAAAAACAGAAGGAAATAGTTGAAATCTGCCTCTAGTGGTTCTAATAGCATGCAAAAATGCTTGTTATGATGTGATGTGGATAACAAGCAGGCTACAAAATTGTGTAACAGCAAAATTATAATTGGAGAAAATTCATCAAAAACCAAAGGGCATATAGACACATTTAAGTGTTTCTACAGATGGTTTTTGAAGCTTCTTTTCACTTTTCTGCATTTAACAAACACCTATCAATGAATCTGTATTATTTTGCAATAGTAAAAAGGAATTTTAAAAAGATGTACCTCAGTAACTATTTTTTACTTTTTTTTTTTTTTTTTTTAATAAAGACGAGGTCTCACTATGTTACCCAGGCTGGTTTTGAACTCCTGGGTTCAAGTGATCCTCCCGCCTTGGCCTCCCAAAGTGCTAGAATTACAGGCATGTATTTTTAACTTTAGAATGGCCACCTTTTTCTCATCACAGACTAAGTTGACTGTAATTGGTAATCCAAAGCCCTGTGTATCAAAGCCTAGTAATTCTTACAGAGTAACACATGAACAAGTACAGAATATCCAGAAACAAAAGCTATATGGATACAGGAAACATAAAGGAAAAAAAAAAATTAAATTAAAAGAATGAGGTGCACTTACCAGGGACTTAATAAGTGGCCCACTGACACAGAGCATCATCCCTAACTCTTGAGGGCAAGTATGACAACCACTGCCTAGGGCTCCCAGAGCAATGCCCAAAGCATGTTACCATTTTTCATGCATTAATCAAATGCACCATTCTCTACTCTATCACTAGACCATGAGCTCTCTGAAGGCAAAGATTGTGTGTATTTAGCACAATGCTAAATGATCTATAATCATGTAGTTTTGAAATAATAAGCTAATAATATACCGCCTTAATAACTCAAGGTAACAGAATGACAGTTGATTAAAGTAAAAGTCAGAAAATTGCTGAACGAAACTTTTAAAAATTATAATACCCATGCAGAACTTTTTAATATTTAAAACACATTTGCTTATTGAATGGAGGTTAGTTTTTCTGGTAATAGATTACCCATTTGTAAAGGGTTTCTGAAAGAATAATCAGAAGCACATTGAATATTGCTAAAAGTAGCTAGCGACATGGATAGATCAATATCAAAACATAAACACGAATTTCAAATGAGAACTTTGTCAGAAGAACATAGGTGATACCGAGTGTCTTTTGGGAATTCCCTCTAAAATGTGTATCTCACTGTTTAATTATCTTAAAGGCATTCTGCAAACACTTCCTGTGCATTTAAATGAATCATAATGAAATATGGTTCTAAGTTCTTGTGTTTTTCAACATGGTGGTGATATAAATTAGCTGTAAAGCATGACTCATTTTTTCCTGTGTTTCTGGTATTGGTTCTGTTATTATATAAACTTATTTGAACAAGATGATAGGATTAATTGGGTGTTTAAATAAATTATGATTGCAAATGTGTATTATGTCATTAAGGTGGAACTGGAGTAAACTATATATTCCAGAGCAACCCATGGGAAATTGAAGTCTATGTTTTACAACATGTGCAACAGAACAGTATGAGGCTTAAGTTTATCCGATAAATCATCCAGATATGAATCCAGATTTTGTTCATATCGTTCTCACATACCACCTTTAAGAGGTCTTCCAGACTACCTATTTTAAAGAGACCCACTCCCTCTGCCATAATAAATCTTATCAACCCACTTTATTTATAGTATTTGTTATGTGAAATGATTAAAGAATATATTTATATGCTATTGCCTGTACCTTCCTCATTAGAATGGAAGCTGCTTAAAAGCCACTGAGTTGGTGTATTCTAAT
This sequence comes from Tarsius wallacei, assembly GCA_963574415.1. Classification (NCBI taxonomy): domain Eukaryota; kingdom Metazoa; phylum Chordata; class Mammalia; order Primates; family Tarsiidae; genus Tarsius; species Tarsius wallacei. The sequence continues at coordinate 2,596 of CAUYQG010028932.1, forward strand.
TCACCAGGGACCCTGTCACGTTGGTTACTCCATATTTTGATTCATTGCTGTCTTGGATAAGGCCTATTCTCTTACATTATAAATGTGTTCAGTTCTGCCCTTCCTGCATAATTATAAAGGAGAAATAACTAGGGACCTATCTACCTACTCCCTTATTTGTTTAGCTTGCCTCTCCTCCTCTTCACTTCATAAAACTCATCCACAATTCCCTGAATACCACAGGAAGCAGGCTTCAGGACCTTTCAACCTGTTTCAGAACCTCAGTGTAACTTATAACAGATATATTTAGACAAAAATACCGCAGGCAATAAGAACCCCATGGAGTGAAATGTTGAACATGTGTCATGGGTACTCTTGTCCCACCTTTTGAGTCTATTTAAGGCAATAAAAAGTCACTCTTTGGTACATGCTGACATTTACAGAGACGATGCTGTAGGAAAACATAATAAATATGTGCTTCAACATGAACTCTTAAAATTGCTTCCCAAATACATTTAACAAGAACAATATGCCTCAACTTAAAAAAGTGAAAGTCAGGCCAGGCTCGGTGGCTCAGCCTATAATCTCAGCATTTTGGGAGGCCGAGGCGAGTGGATTGCCTGAGCCTGCAGGTTTGAGACCAGTCCAGGCAACTTGGCAAGACCTTGTCTCTACAATAAATCAAAAATTAGCCAGGTGTGGTAGCACGTCTGAAGTTCCTGCCACTTGGAAAGCTGAGGTGAAAGGACTGCCGGAGCCCAGCGGGTTGATGCTGGGGTGGCCATGAGTGTGCCAACATGAGTGTTGGGCGACAGAGTGAGTCTCCAACTCAAAAAAAAAAGTGTAAGTCTGTAAACAAAAATGTTTTCAAAATGTTTGTTTGTTTGTTTGTTTTAATAAACTCACCTGTCCAAAATCAAAGGATGGATACAGAGATGTATTTTTTAAAGCTATGTTAGGAATGGCTATTAAAAGTAATAGAGTTACATAGAGCATTTAGTGGCAGACTGCTATAGAAACTTAAAAACAGAAATAATTTTGTGCAAATTGTATAAGTGAACACAAATTTATTTAGTTAAAATGTCAAAAAAATTAAATGTCAAGAACATATCTACCCTGAAAAGATTTGTTTTAACTTGGGTAAAGTCAAATAAACAATCAGAATACCTATAATAATCCCAATGCCTATCAATTCTTTATCAGTCATTTTTCTCAGGATTCATGTTTAATCAAACCTGCCTGGATAACTCTATCACAATTGAAATAAAGTGCTTTTCTTTTTAGGTTACCCCAAAAACTCCTGACAAAATCAGATCAGAAAATTAACACACTCTAGTTCAGACTATTTTATTCTTTTCTAAATAACCTTCTTAATTGGATCCTCTCACTTGTTTATAGAGTACTTGCACACATGGAAGTTAATAAATACGGGATAAAGAAATATATCTCCTAAATGTGTAAAATGCTGGATATCTAGGTCTTGTGGCTTACATATGAACAGTAACCTGGGTTCCCTGCCACCTCTATTTACAATTGTGCTCAATTTCTCTGACTTGGGAGACTATAATGCTGAGATAAGGCTGATGTTTATAGAACTCTAGTCACAGTTGCTTAAACCACATCTGAACCAGAAAATGCACCTGGCAGCTCCTTCGTTTCATTTTCACTTGTCCTTAAGGTCTATGTCGCTGTAACAGGAAAAAAAGGACAGCATGGCCGCATAGAATTGTGACTATCCCTGGTTACTTTCTGTTCTTCACAATGTACCTATGTGTGTGAATGTGTGTGGGTATGTGTATGCATGTGAAGATAAGTAAATCTATTTCCCACCTCAAAGTTCTAACTAATTTCAAATGCAAGTCTCTTCGCTTAGTCTCTCAATTAAGCTTTCCCCCAAGAGTTGTTATTATTCAGCAATTCCTACAACACCATATATTTTTAAGTGAAAATACCCCAGCACTTCCTATAGTGTCATCAATGATTATATTACCTAAAACTTTCTTGGGGAAGAATGACATCACTTGTTGTTACATTAAAATAAAATATAATGATTAGTTTCTTTAACTCAAATAATAATTTTATCACGTCAGTTACTCTGTGTGTGGTACATCCAACACCTACTTAGGATGCTCAAGGGCTCCTGCCCCCACTTTTTGGTGAATCATATTTTGGATGTGCCCCAAATTTCAGCAGAATCACATTTTTAATCTAATGACCTTGGACAGGTTTTACTCTCTTCCTTAAAATGTCTTATTCGAATTCTTCCACATACAAGGTTTAACATGATAAATAATAGTAAAACCACTCTATTAAAAAAACATAGAATTTCAGATAGTTTGAAGACCCTAAATTAGTAACAGAGCTATGAGTCATGACTTTAAGTAAAAATCAAAGGTGATTAATTTCTCAGAGAATATATTTAGATAAAAGTAAACATGAATTGGCCTGGTATTGCACAAATAAATGCTTTTGCAATAAAGCAGTTTGTATATTACTTTCAATGTATTATATATGGACTGATGTTTGCCTGACATTAACAGATGTACAAAGTATAGACATATGCTATAATTTTAATTTTCTTCAGTATCATTTTTTCTATTTAGTCTTAAAAAAAGATTTAATTATATGTACAAGTGATCTACAACTTAGTTCTTTGGATGCTTGGAAAGCCTGAACTTTCCTACATGAGACATTGACACTCAAAATACCTTTTATTTGATAATCCAAATCTTTAAGCTATCAATTAACAAATATTTCATGTTACTATTCAGTGTGGCTGCCAGCATGTCAATATATAGTTTCAATAACATCACTATCTTTCTTTTTGCTGTGTATTTACACACTTATTTGAATATTTCATTACAACTTAATCTTATAAGTTTTGAAAAATGAAAGTCCTCGAGTTAATAGGATGTTTATCTCATAGGCTGAATATAATGAAGGCACAAATGGAAATCACTGAATATGCCAAGAGAAGCAAATCGTTGGTTTTGATCAGATGATCACTGTACACATGTACACTCTATGTACACATAATGGAAAAAAACATTATAAGTGTACATAACACTAGAAATGAATTAATGAATACTACTATATTTAACATTCAAAGTATAATTGCCAGTTTCATTTACAATACGTCTGAACCGTTAACTAATATTCGCCTTGTGATGTATATTTATTATTTGACTTCCATACACAGGCACACCTTGAAGATATCTTGAAGATATGGAGGATTGGTTCAGGACCACCACAATAAAGTGAATACTGCAAGTTACACAATTTTTTTGGTTTTCCAGTACATATAAAAAGTATGTTTATACTACACTGTAGTACGTGTGTAATAGCATTAAGCCTGCAAAAACCGAACAACCTTAAACAAAAAACACATTATTGCTGTCTGGGCTAGGTGGCTCAGCCTGTAATCCCAGCACTTTGGGAGGCTGAGGTGAGTGGATTGCCTGAGCCTGCGGGTTCGAGACCTGCCTGGACAACTTGCGAAGACCTTGTCCCTACAATAAATAAAAAGCTAGCCGGGCATGGTAGTGTGTGCCCGTAATTCCTTGGAAGGCTGAGGCAGAAGGATGGCCGGAGTCCAGCAGGTCGAGGATGAGGTGGCCGGGAGCATGCCACTGCACTCCAGTCTGGGTGACGGAGTGAGACTCCAACTCAAAAAAAAATACATTATTGCTAAAAAATGCGGACAATCATTTGACCCTTCAGGGAGACATAATCTTTTTGCTGGGGGAGTATCCTGCCTCAATGTTGATGGCTGCTGACTGATCAGGGTGGTATTGCTGAAGGTTGAGGTAGCTGTGGAATTTCTTAAAACAGAACAACAATAAAATTTGCCACATCTACTGAATTCCTTTGACAAAAGATTTCCCTGTAGGACGCGATGCTGTTTGTTAGCATTTTACCAACAGGAAAACTTCTTTCAAAATTGGAAACAGTCATCTCAAACTCTGTCACTGCTTTATCAACTAAGTTTGTGGAATATTCTAAATCTTCTGTTGTCATTTCAACAATGTTCACAGTGTCTTCACCAGGAGTAGATTCCATCGCAAAGCACCGCTATCTGCTCATCCATAAAAAGCAGCTCATCAGCTGTTCGAGTTTTTATCACGAGGTTGCAGCAATTCAGTCCCATCTTCAGGTTTCATTTCTAATCCTAGTTCTCCTGCTATTTCCTCCATACCTGCAGTTACTTCCTCCTGGAGTCTTGAGACCCTCAAAGTCATCCATGAGGGTTGGAAATTAACTTCTTCCCAACTGCTGTTAATATTAATATTTTGACTTCCTCCCGTGATTTACAAATGTTCTTAATGGCAGCTAGAATGATAAATCCTTTCTAGGTTTTCAATTAACTTTGCCCAGATTCATTAGAGGAATCACAATGTATGCCACCTGTAGACTTATGAAATGGCTTTCTTGAAATATTAGACTTGAAAGTCAAAATCACTCCTTGATCCATGGCCACAGAACAAATGTTGTGTTAATGGGCATGAAAACACATTAATCTCCTTGTACATCTCCATCAGAGCTCTTGAGTGACTGAGAGCTTTGTGAATGAACATTAATATTTTGAAAGGCATCATCTTTTTTCTGAGCAGTAGATCTCAACAATGAGCTTAAAGTATTCAGTAAACCATGCTATAAACAAATGTGCTGTCATCCAGGCTTTGCTGTTCTATTTATAGAGCAAAAGTACAGCAGACTTAGCATAATTCTTAAAGACCAGAGGATTTTCAGAATGGTAAGTGAGCTGCCTTCAACTCAAAGTCACCAGCTGCATTATCCCCTAACAAGAGAGTTACCCTGTCTTTGAAGCTTTGAAACCAGGCATCAACTTCTCCTTTTTAGCTATAAAAGCCATAGATGGCATCTTCTTACAATAGAAGACTGTTTTATTCACACTGATAATCTGTTGTTTAGGGCTGTCACCTCCATCAATTGTCTTAGCTAGCTCTTCCGGGTAACTTGCTATAACTTCTACATCAGCACTTGCAGCTTCACGTTACACCTTTATGTAATGGAGAGAGTTTATTTCTTTAAACCTCATGAACCAACTTCCGTAAGCTTCAAACATTTCTTCTGAAACTCTCTTACATCTCTCAGTCTTAGAAGGGGTCCCCAACTCCCAGGACCATGGGCCATTATTAGTCTGTGGCCTGTTAGGAACCAGGAACCAGGCCACACAGCAATAGGTGAGCAGCAGTCGAGTAAGTGAAGCTTCATCTGTATTTACAGCTGCTCCCCGTGGCATGCATTCCTGCCTAAGCTCTACCTTCTGTCACATAGCAGTGGCATTAGATTCTCATTGGAGTGGAAACCCTATTACGAACTGCCCACACGAGGGATTTAGGTTGCACACTCCTCATGAGAATCTAATGCCTGATAATTTAAGGTGGAGCTGAGGCAGTAATGCTAGTGCTGGGGAATGGCTGCAAATGCAGATTAATATTTGCAGTAAGGTCTGACTGCACATACCCTCCACCACAATCCATAGAAAACCGTCTTCCACAAAACTGGTCCCTAATGCCAAACAGGTTGGGAGCGCTGCTTTATAGCACTAAAGAGAGTTAGAGCCTTGCTCTGGATTAGGCTTTGGCTTACAGAAATATTGTGCCTAGTTTTATTATTACTTTTTATCCAGACCACTCAAACTATCTCCCTGTCAGGAATAAGCCTGTTTCACTTTCTCATCATTTGTGTGTTCACTGGAGTTGCACTTTTAATTTCCTTCAACAACTTTTCCTTTGCATTCACAACTTGGCTAGCCATCTGGCTCAAAAGGCCTGGCTTTTGGCCCATCTCAGTTTCCTGCCTTCCTCACTAAGCTTAATCATTTCTAGCTTTTGATTTAAAATGAGAGAGGTGTGCCTCTTCTTTCACTTGAACACTTACAGGCCCTGATAGGATTATTATTGGCCTAATTTCAATTTTGTTGTGTCTCAAGGAATAGAGAGGCCTAAGGGGAGGGAAAGAGACCAGGGAATGGTCGGTCAGTGGAGCAGTCAGAAAAACGCAACACTTATTAAGTTCATTGTCTTATACGTGCATAGCTTATAGCACCCCAAAACAATTACAATAGTACCACCAAAGATCACAGACCACCATACTAAATATAACACTAATGAAAGCATTTGAAATAGTGTGAGAATTAGCAAAAAAATGACACGAAGACACAAAGTGAGCAAAGGCTGTCATAAAAATGGGGCTGATAGACTTGCTTGAGGCAGAGTTGCCACAAACCTTTATTTGAACAAAAACAAAACAAAACAAAAAACAGTTGCAAAGTACAATAAAGCAAAGTGCAATAAAATGAGGTGTTTCTGTAATTTGACTTGTATAGATTTTTAGAACACCGAAGTAGAGAACCGTGTGATATAGACGACAGATAGAAACAAAGAACTAGCCAGGCTCGGTGGCTCAGCCTGTAATCCCGCGCCTTGGGAGGCTGAGGTGAATGGATTGCCTGAGCCCGTGGGTTCGAGACTCGCCTGGGCAACTTGGCGAGACCTCATCTCTACAATAAATCAAAAAATAAGCCGGGCGTGGTAGCGCGCACCTGTAGTTCCAGCTCCTTGGAAGGCTGAGGCAGAAGGATCGCCGGAACCCAGCGGGTCGAGGTTGCGGTGGCCGGGAGCAGCCACTGCACTCCAGTCTGGGCAATGGAGTGAGACCCCAACTCAAAAAAAAAAAAAAAAAAGAAAAAGAAACAAAGAACTATAAATACATAAGTAGTTGAACACATGGAGAAATAGACAAATAAACAGAAGTAGAAAATGTAAAAGAAGGGAAAAAGATGAAAGATAGGATAGAAAAATAAAATGAGAAGAAATGAGACAAGATAAAAAAGAAGGAAAGGGAAGATAAAAAAAATGAGAGGGAAGAAAAATGCAGCTTTTAAAGAAAAACAGAAAAAAGAAGAAACAAGAATGTCCAAAAGAGGCTAAAAAGGATTAGACCCTACCACCCCCCAAAAAAGATGAAATAACAAGAAACATGAAAAAGGAAAGGAAGACGTGAGACTAAAAATGAATTTTGAGGGAACACTGCCAATAGGGTATATACTCTAAAAACAACTTAGCTATAATGCTCCTTTCTCTAACAATTAACTCAAAATATACTTATTTGAAGAAAATACAATTATTCTAAAACATCAGGAAACAGCTGTTGAGTGACTCAGATGAGACTAAGTATCCAGAACATCATATTGTTAATAATTAAAGCCATCACTGTGTGTAAATGACAGGCCAAACATCCCATGTTGAATGATTCTATTACCACATTGAGGTGGAAGATGCCACTCTTTGAAACCTGCCTTTTCCTCCCGAAGCGAGTAATGTTTATACAATCAGAGAAGCAAATGATATTAAAAAGAGGTCTAAAACCCTTACAAATGAAAAGTTGGCAGTAGAAGTAGAAATAATGAGCTTCCCAGTGATACTTCAGGGAAACCTTAGTTAACATTATTTTATGGGACCCGCAATAAGAAGTGATCACATAGAATTTCAGAGCAGAGTGGGGCACGGGAGTGATCACGTCATCCAAACCTTTCACCATACTTGTGAAAAACCTGAGAAGCCAAAAGACTTGACTTCGTCCAAAATCATCACTAACCCAGATTTGCTAGTAATGTTCAATTTAACAAATGATTAGTGAACAGAAACAATATCTGCTGGGACGCTCACAGAATATGAAAGAAATACTGAATCAAGTTACCTGATCCATTCTTTTCTGTGTATATTTGTAATTATTATTAAGTCTCTAAAGTGTGAGCGTCTTAAGATCCAGGAACATCTTGTTACTTTCCTCTCCCCTTGAGAGAAACACTGCTTGGCACATAATGGTCAATAAACATATGCTTAATAAGTGGATGGTGTAAAAGAGCACAGTTATAGTCGTGAGATTTCATCATCACTGCATAATTTTGTATAAACTCGAACACAGGCCCCTGCCAGTAACCTGGAGATGACACGTGACTTTATGCCAGTTCAAGTGAGGATGATCATGACTACCTTAATTTCCCCAGGCATGCGTAATCTACAGATTACTTGATACACAGTTCAAAAGATAAATGTCATGTGCCTTGAGGGGATGTCTGGCCCCACTCTTAAGGACAGAGTAAAAATAAAACAAAATACAAACTAGGTAGAAATTAGATGTCTCCAGAGGTAAAGCTTCCTTGGATCAGTCCTGATGATGACTCAAGCACTTCCCAACAAGGATCTGCCTAATGAGTATCTCCACCCAAACACATCTTCCTCATATCATAGCCACTGAAAACCTCTGCCCCCTCAACCCCTCATCCCTACCTCCCGTATATGTTCACCCACTGACTCCTTAATGCACCCTCCTCCCCAATCTGGAACTAGTTTGCACCCACTGCACCTCCACACATATCCTTTCCACTGGAGCCCACCGTTTCCCCTAACTCCTTTCTCAGCAGTCCACAGCCTGCCATTCCCCCTAGAAAACCTGCTCTACGCTTGAAGGAAGTTCCCTCTGAAGGCTCTAACATATTTTCCAGAGAATAGTCGGTGGCTATGACTCTTGATGAAACTTAAGTACTACTTGTACAAATTTTTATACATGGCATCCTTAAAGCTGGGTTGTGAATAACCATCATTAGGAACTTTGTTTTCAGGCCTGGAACAGTGGCTCACACCTGTAGGCCCAGCACTTTTAGAGGCCAAAGCAGGAGGATTACTTGAGCCCAGGAGTTCGAGTCCAGCCTGGACAACATCACAACACCTCATCTCTACAAAACCTCTGCTACAGGCATGCCTGTAGTTTCATCTACATGGGAGGCTGAGGCAGAAGGATCACGTGAGCACAGGAGGTTGAGGCTGTGGTAAGTTGTGATAGAGTGAGATCTTTTTTTTTTTCCTTTTTGAGTTGGAGTCTCACTCTGTCGCCCAGACTAGAGGGCAGTGGCACGTTCATGGCCATCGCACCCTTGACCTGCTGGGCTCAGGCGATCCTTCTGCCTCAGCCTCCCAAGTAGCTGGAACTACAGGCACACGCCACCATGCCCAGCTAATTTGTGTGTGTGTGTAGAGATGAAGTCTCACCAAGTTGCCCAGGTTGGTCTTGAACCCGTGAGCTCAGGCAATCCTCTCACTTTGGCCTCCCAAAGTACTGGGATTATAGGCACGAGCCACCACGCCTGGCCTAGAATGAGATCTTAACTCAAAAACAATGACAACAGCAACCAAAAAATTCTGTTTCCATGGGAGGGGGTAGGAGTATATTCTGCTGATTTTCAAATGATAAATTCAACAACAAAGTTCTCAAATACATTCCACTTCCAGATTAGAAATTAAATGAACTACAGTATATTTCAAAATTAACAAAACGCTGTGCTTAACAGGCTCTGAACTGAGTCACATCCCTGGGCCACTCACATTTTGCAACTCACTAAGGGACAGACACGCAAACTTACCTAACTAGCTAAACAAGGACAACTTGTAATTTTACCAACAATTAATTAAATTAAGCTAAGTGAGGCCTTTTCAAAAGATCTCCTCCAACCAGATTTATGTTTAAAGAAGAGGTCTGCTTTACTGGGACCACAGTTTCACCGCAAGATTCTGGGGTCTTCAAAGTACAATATTACCTCTTGGGCAACTCAGTGTTGCACACGGTAACTGAATTGGAAACAAGTAGGTGAGTTGCTGCAGAGTAAGTAATGGCCAAGAAAATACTCAGTGAATGAACCTCAAACGATAAGGAAAAGGGACACAATGAAATAATAATAAAATTAATTAATTGATTCCCAAAGAGTTTAGTCAGTTATAATTCAAGCCATAAACTCAAAAGCACAATCATAAAAGACATCACTGAGTCAGCACCAAGAGGTGTGGTTTGTCTCCATCTACACAATCTCTTTCAGCAACTGTTCCATTGGAGATGCTTCCCACAATAAATTCTCAGCATCTGCGGTCCAGAGCCTGCCAGCTTTAAAAAGAGGATCCACCCAGGCCCTCAGGCAGACTCTGCAGGGTGTAGCCAGTTCTCTTAATAGGTGTAGACACCACGTGTGCCTGATCCCCAAAAGCAAGGGGGTGGAATTTGCAATTGGAAAGTTTGGAGACGTCCACTATTCTGGGAACTGAAGGAAGACAGAGAGAAACACAAGAACGACCTACGCTTATGTGACTCTCACTCTTGAGTTCTTTTGAAACCCCTCCCCCAAAAAAAGTTTTCTTCTCTAAGTGCTTTTCATCCCAGTCCCCTTTCCTGTGGCTCATCACTGATTCAGCCTCAGTCACGGATTCCCCGGGGCTCTTGCACTTGCTGGGATGAGAAAGGGAAATTAGGGAGGTGTCTGCCAGTAACCTGGCAAGATGTTTAGTAGGACGTGGGAAATGAGCTGTTGGGCATTAAATTCTAGCCATCACTGCTCACCAGCAGCATGCCACATTTTCAATGTCTGGTCGCCTTTGTTCTCATCTCCATTTCTAGATCAGAGATCCTAGAACCTATAACTTCACCACTCTGAACAACGCCAACATGCTACCCCGTTTTCCCATAACCTCCCAGACTCCTCCATACAAAGCACTGTTGTCTCTTTACATACCTGTTATTGCTGCAAGGAACACAGGCACATTCTCTGCCTCTTCCTTCACCTTCTACAGGTAAGGAGTCCCCCAGCCTATCACACAGAACTGGCCTAACGTCTCCAAGTACAATCGGTTCTAGCCACACTCCCCTCTTAAGGTCACCACATTCTAGAGTAGTGGGTCTTAAAATCCGGTAGACACCGGCCTCCCCTGGAGGACACAGACCCAGGCCGACTCAGGCTTGAAAAAGCACATATCCCGGCCAATCTGCAGATAGAAACGAGGTCTTGCAAATAACAGGTTTTATGTGGAAAAAGCAAAACCAAAAAACAAGACTTTTTTCTTTGCAAGTACTGCTCCCCACTAGGGATCTAAAGAACACCATGCCGCTATGCAGGCTAAGCTTTCCCACCTTTTCTGGGACCATCCTCGCCCCCGCTTCCCCTCGCCACTCCACTTCCTCCCGCAAGGCTCCTCCACTCCCCTCCTCCCGCTTCCTCTCCCGGGGTCCTCCGTCGACTCCTGGAGGGAAGAGGAAATTGATCCAACGCCCGCGGGGGGCGGCGCCTGTCCCCGGGGATCCCGAGCGCGCTCCGCCCGAGACTCCACTTTGCAAACTTCCCAACTCGCTGGCGCCCACACGAAAGGGAAAGAAAAGTAGGAAAAAGCGAGGACCCCGAACTCTCGGGAGTTTGCAATCCCGCGCGCTCTCCAGGGGGAGGCCCCTCCCTCCCGCCGCCCCCGGCCGATCCCATGCGGGTGCAGCCCCCGGGCCCCCGCAGCGTCCCCCACCCTGCGCCCGCCGGTCTCCCGCCCGCTGAGGTCCCGGGTGAGGGTGGGGGGATGGGGAAGCCCCACTTACCTCCAGGAGCGCCCCGAGCCGCGCAGCCGCGCCCGCCGCCAAAGGTCTGCCGCCCAGGAGGCGGAGGGCGGGCAGGGGAGGGGCGGCCGGGGCGGGGAGTTACCTGCCGAGCGTCAGGTCGGCGGAGGGAAGCTCGTTCCGGCCGGGACCGCACCTCCCCGGGACTCAGTGCAGAGCTCAGAAAGGGCGGGTGTAGGGACGAGTTGCAACAAGTCCCAAGTCGTGTCGCGCCAAACCCCGCGCGGCCAGAGAGCGCCTCGGAACCTGTCTGAACTCAGGAACCCAACCCTCCACCGACGAGGTATAAAAAAGCCATTCTTGCCCGCCCGCCCTCGGGGCTACAGGGCGAGGACACGTCCCGACACCTGGGGTATGGCAGCAGCGACCCGGGAGGACAGCGACGCACACCTGGGAAGACGGTGGACCTCGACCCAGCGGGGCTGTGGTCTCAACCGCCGCCCTCCCGGCGCTCCGGAATGCCTGGGGGAGGCCCAGAGGAGGCCTGGGGGCTCAGGGTGGGAGCAAGGGTTGTACCACCTTCAGGACTGCGGGGCGGTTTCATCCCACAGCAGATAATTCCGATCAGCAGGCTGCAGTGCAGACCCCTACTCGACCGCCTGGGTGTTTCCAGGCCTGGAAAAGACCAGGAAGTGGAAAAGTGGAAAAAAAGTGCTTTTGTGAATTTACCTTTTTATATGAAAGAAGAATTTCAAATACCATCAGAGATTTGCTACCGACTTTTCAACTGCCCTAGTTACTGATTTGAAATGAAAGGACGCCGTTTAAAATAGGGATGTGCGGTGAAAAACAGGCCACTCTAGGTGGGAGACTGTGGGACAAAGGTTATGGAAGAAGAGAAATTATAACTTAGTTTTAACGTAAAATACAGCAATTAATAAAATTCATTTTTTAATTTTCTTGCCTATGTCTCAGTAAATTTATTATGAATATAATAACTTGTGTAATCATGTAGTCTTCAAGACATAGTCATTTGCAGCAAATGTTTAAAATGCAGCCTAGTACGGGAAGAATGAAATTTATGGTAATAGATATATTTTAAGCTTCTGGTTATTGTATGTAAATTGTCATAAAATGGAATTGACCCTTAAAAAAGACTTTTATGGCTATTTTGTCCTGAATAAAAACACTTTGGGAAAAAGCTAAACTGTTAGGATTTGAATTAGGCCTTGACTGATGAGGTGTTTTAGACTGAAGAATGAAATTCACATTATTCTAAATACTGAAGCATCAGAGCAAAGGCCAAAGACAGGAAAGAAAAAGAAAATTCCAGGACAGTACAAAGTTCAGCTTCCAAATCATGGTATCTAATCTGCAGTTTTGTTTCTGCTAAAGACTGTAGAGATTTGTCTTGTTTTACATATGTAACTTTTTCCTTGGGTCCTGCTAATTTCCATGTTTCCGTTTTTAATATTTGTTTCCAATTCTGGTCTTCATTTTCAGTGTACAGTCATTTGACTCACTCAAGTCATGTTCTCTGTGTAGCATTTCATATACCAGTATCCTTCCACAGCCTACAAAAATAATCTGGATGTGTCTTAAAGGTACAATACTTATGAACATCTTGAGACTGCATTTGTAAATACATACCCTATTTTAAAAACATCGAGACTATTTTGACTAAACAAATTTTTAAAAGCCCACAAAAAATCTTATTGCATTAAGGTATGCATTCATGCGTGAGTCAAGTGAAATTACAATGTAGGCTATCTACTAGAATGTTAATTATTAAAAATAAATAAAATTATTAAAAATAAATGTAAGTAAGAAGGAAGAATCCATTGAAGGCGCGATGAAGGCGCGATGCGCATAAGAGCTATCCTGCCTTAGTGGGTTGGGAAAATACCTGAAACTGACTACACCCCTTAAGGAGCCCAGAAGATAGGTGAGAAATGCTGACAGAACTTCATAGAGCAGTTGGAATTTGAGCTGGGTCCTGACTGATAAGCACACTTGACAGGAGAACAAAATTGGCAATTGATTAGAAACGGAAAGAACAGAGGAAAGGCTAGAGGTGGAAACTTAAAGCAAATTCTGGAATCATGCAAATCAATTACCAGATTTGGCCATGGGCATGGCATAGTAGTGTAGAAGATAAGTGTAGAAATAAAATTTGGAATATTACACAATTAGGTCAATATTCACTGAGGCTGTTGTGAGAAGTACTAATTAGAAATAGTTTATGAAAAACATCCCTGCTTTCGATATGTAGTAGACCCATAAGTGGCTGCTACTATTATACTGGGTGTCAGATTGCGAAGAACCCTGATTGCAAGCTGAAATACATGCTCTTATGTCTGTTAATGGTGATATGATAGTTCTTCTTACAGCGGTGCCTTTTGTTATAAATTCTAGGGAGTCAGGAGGAGCAGTTATACCCATCTGTGGTATGAAAAGTATAGCAAAGTTGGGAATAGTTAAATGGAAAGGAGGAGACCAATCTGAGAGCCAATAAGATTTAAAATCAATATGGTTTGAGTCAGATTAGATGTGGAAGTTAAAGGAAAAGAAATAACTGGGTTTCCAACCAGGTGCAATGACTCACACCTATAATGTCAACACTTCAAGCGGCCCAGGCGAAAGAACCCCTTGAGCCCAGGAGTTTGAGACCAGCCTGGCAACATAGTGAGACCACATCTCTACAAAAAAATAAATAAATAAAATTGTTAAAGTTAGCTGGGCATGGTGGCCACCTACTTGGAAGACTGAGGTGGGAGGATCACTTGAGCCCAGGGGTTCGAGGCTGCAGTGAGCTATGATCATGCCACTGCACACCAGCCTGGGTAACAGAGTGAGAACCTGGCGACAACAACAACAACAAAAGCTGGATTTTGCATTATGATTAAGAGACTCTTAAGAAAATGTCTGTTGAAAAAACATATCAGACTTCATTGCACCTTTACTCCAATCTACAAAATTCAGTCTGAAGTCTAAATAAATTAGTGGAAATAGTAAATTACATGCAACATATCTTTATCTGCTTCCCATATTGAATTCAAGTGCACAAGGGGGTTCAAAGGCAGTAATCGGGTATTTTTTTCCTGCCCTCAAAGTACTCATAATTTAATTGAGAAGATAAAACATAGGTGAAACAAAATATTCCAGAAGCTGGGCTCGGTGGCTCAGCCTGTAATTCCTCGCTTGGGGAGGCTGAGGTGAGTGGATTGCCTGAGCCCGCAGGTTTGAGACCCGCCTGGGCAACTTGGCGAGACCTCATCTCTACAATAAATCAAAAAATGAGCCAGGCGTGGTAGCGCGCGCCTGTAGTTCCAGCTACTTGGAAGGCAGAGGCAGAAGGATCGTCTGAGCCCAGCAGGTCGAGGCTGCGGTGGCCGGGAGTGGCCACTGCACTCCAGTCTGGGCTGTTGGGAGCCGGCTGTGGAGGCGCGCCTGTTCAGGAGCTGATGACCCATTTCCTTTCCCTTCTTTGACTGTTTGGCACGTTCCACTAACAGGGACTTTGATGATCTAAGCTTGAAGAGTACCACAGGCATGGCTTACTTTAGGAGTCCATTGTTCCCGTTTCTCACAGACTGCAGTTTCGGCTTTAACTCAACACAGTTCAAACTCAGATCACATTTGGGAGCCTTTAATACGGTACAAGCTTCTTTATAAGATTTAAAAGTA
>CAUYQG010028939.1:0-14118 GCA_963574415.1 Tarsius wallacei
GCACAGTGGCATGATCATGGCTCACTGCAGCCTCAACCTCCTGGGCTCAGGCAATCCTCCCACCTCAACCTTCTGAGTAGATGGGACTATAGGTGTGCACCATCATGCCCAGCTACTTTTGTATTTTTTTTTGTAGAGATGCAGCCTTGCTAATTTGCTTAGGCTGGTCTTGAATTCCTGGGCTCAAGCAATCCTGCCACCTCAGCCTCCCAAAGTACTGGGATTACAGACATGAGCCACTGTGCCCAGTCTAGAGGTCTGCTTTTTGACTCAGATACAATGTAAGAAACCCAAGAAGTATTTTCTTTTAAAATTGAATTATTTCAGCCACAAATTCATGGAGAATGAGTGTGGTTAGAAAAGTAATTTACCACAGAAATTAAAAAGGAATGACCTCATAAATATGGATGGTAGAAGGAAAATGCTACCATCACCACCAAATCAGGAAAAGAAAGTTAATTAAAAGATGTTAATTAAGTTTGAAGCTCATACTCAGATAATAAAGATTCCATAAAAGAAGGTCATTAAAAGGGGGAGTAGCCAGGCTTGGTGGCTCAGCCTGTAATCCTAGCAGTTTGGGAGGTCGAGGCAAGTGGATTGCCTGAGTCCGCGGGTTTGAGACCAGCCCGGGCAACTTCGTGATACCTCTTCTCTACAATAAATCAAAAATTAGCCATGCATGGTAGTGCTCGCCTATAATTCTGGCTACTCAGAAGGCTGAGGTAGAAGGATCGCTGGAGCCCAGCGGGTCAACACTGGGGTGGCTATGAGCGTGCCATGGCACTCCAGCCTGGGTGACACAGTGAGACTCCAACTCAAAAAAAGGGGGAGGGGGAGCAAAGAAGACAAATATTAAGAATAGGGAAAGTGCTCAGGAGGGACCTTCTTCTAGTAAGGGCCTATGCCAATTTGCCTTGTATTTTATAAGTCCAACTTCATAAAATTTTATTGTGAAATTGCCCAACTCTTCACCAAGGACATTTGTGTGGACCTGAATAGACTTCCGTGCTAGTGCTGAAGAGATGGGAAGGATAAGGAGAAGGATGGTCCCACCTCATCTCTTCCCAGATTCCAGAGAAGAAGGTACTGTGATCTGAACGGTTTGAATGTTCCCTCTAAACTCACGCTGAAATTTCATGACAGTAGTAAGAGGTGAAACTGTGGGAGGTTTTTTTGTTTTTTTGAGTTGAAGTTTCACTCTGTCACCCAGGCAGGAAGGCCATGGAATGTTCATCGGCACCGCAGCCTCAACCTGCTGGGTTCAGGTGATCCTTCCACTTCAGCCTGTAGCTGAAATTACAGGCACGCCACCACGCCCACCTAATTTTATTATTTATTTTAGAGACAAAGTCTTCCAAGTTCCCCAGGCTGCTCTCAAACCCCTGGACTTAGACAATCCTCTTGCCTCCACCTCCCAAAATGCTGGGATTACAGGCATGAGCCACAGTGCCCAGCAAGAGGTAGAACTGTTAAGAGGTGATTAGGTGATGATTGGATCAATGGTGTGATCACAGGAGTGAGCGCCTGATAAAAAGTGAGTTTGGCCTCCACTCTTCTTGTTCTCTTGCTCTTCCACCTTCCACCATGGGGTGACACAGCACAAAGGCCTTCACCAGATGCCAGCACCATGCTGTTAGACTTCCCAGTCTCCAGAACAGAGAGCCAATACATTTCTGTTCATTGTAAATTACTCAGTCTGGGGTGAACATCATGGCTCATGCCTGTAATTCCAGCACTTTGGGAGGCAGAGATGACAGGATTGCCTGAGGCCAGGGGTTTGAGACCAGCCTGAGCAACTTGGCAAGACCTCATCTCTACAATAAAATTTTAAAAAGTGTGGCGGCATGCATCGGTAGTTACAGTTACTTGGAAGGCTGAGGTGGGAGGATCACCTGAATCCAGCAGGCTAAGGCTCTGGTGCCCCACGAGCATGTCACTTCACTCCAACATGGGCAGCAGAGTGAGACTCTGACTCAAAAAAAAAAATTTTGCACCCACTTTGTAGTAACCTGTCATAGCAACATAAAACAGATTGAAAGGTACCCAAATTCTAGGTGACAACAGTGGACAAGACCAGTAGATGATCCAAGGCATAGCCGGGGATAATGGAAAAGATAGATGGCACTAGGGAGAACACTTCTGAGAGAACCAATGCGAGAAACTCTAGTAGCTAACAGAGTCTGCCATGGAGTCAATGAGCTCGGTTTTGAATCAGCCTACCATAGTTTACTGACTTGGAATGAGTTGACCTCTCTGTGACTCAGTTTCTTCTTCTATGAAAAGAGGCTAAATACTAATGCCTCCTTAAGACGACTGTGAGCATTAAATGACAAAATATGTACAAAAAGCTTGAATGGTGCCTGGCGTATTGTGAATGCTCAATAATTATTTGTCCCATGAATTGCAGCAGTGGTTTTCAAGCCTACCGGGCTCTAGGGACCTGCTCCATTGCAATTTTTCAACCATGCCAAGAATCTACCTGCCTCAAGGCCTTCGTTTTTTTGTTTGAGTCGGAGTCACTTTGTCACCCAGGCTGGAGTGCAGTGGCACACTCACGCAGGGCTCAAGGGAACCTTCTGCCTCAGCGTTCCATGTAGCTGGAACTACAGGCGAGTGCCACCATGCCCCGCTAATTTTTGGTTTATAGGAGAGACGAGGTCTTGTCAAGTTGCCCAGGCTGGTCTCAAATCTGTGGGCTCGGGCAATCCTCTCACCTCCACCTCCCAAAGCACTGGGATTACGGGTGTGAGTCGCCGTGCCTGGTGCCTCAGTGTCTTTGAATGTGCAGCTTTGTGTCTCCAGCGCTCTTCCCATTATCTGCATGACTGACTCCCTCACCACTCTACATTTTCTTCACTGTGGCTCTTCCCTCACCATCCAAGAACCAGAGCCCTGTCATTCTTCTTGGGCTGATTTGTCCCCATATCACACTTTACCATCTACTATGCAGGATATTTTTCTTATTTTAAAAAAATTACCTAGCCGGGCTCGGTGGCTCAGCCTGTCATCCCGCGCCTTGGGAGGCTGAGGTGAGTGGACTGCCTGAGCCCATGGGTTCGAGACCCGCCCGGGCAACTTGGCGAGACCTCCTCTCGACAATAAATTTAAAAAATTAGCCGGGTGTGGTAGCGCGTGCCTGTAGTTCCGGCTACTTGGAAGGCTGAGGCGGAAGGATGGCCGGAGCCCAGCAGGTCGAGGCTGTGGTGGCCGGGAGCGGCCACTGCACTCCAGTCTGGGCGATCGAGTGGGACTTCAACTCAAAAAAAAAAAAAAAAAATTATCTGCTTACTCCTCACTCCCCACCTGCCCTTCAGTGAAACATAGGCTTTGTGAGGGAAGATGTTTTTCTTTTGTTCACTGCTATGCCTCCAATACCCAGAAAGCACTGGCATACTGCAGTGATCCATACATAGTCACTGAATCAACAAATGACTATTTTATGATATACTCTTTCCTTTTTAGGCACGTTTAGACACAAACAATGGTATTAAGCACTTTTTTGTATATATTGCCTTGTGCACATGTGGGTTTATCTAGAAGGAGAACTACTATATCATGAATTAAACATATCTTTAATCTACTAGATATTACCAATCAATTCTCTAAAGCAGTACTTATTTGAATTCCCACCTGCACAGTATGAGACTTCTGTTTCACTTTCTTGACAGTACTTAGTATTATCCGACTTTCATATTTTTACCAATCTAAGACATAGCCTGGGATAATGGAAAAGATAGGTGGCACTAGGGAGAACACTTCTGAGAGAACCAATGCAAGAAACAGCTCACCTAGTAGCTAACAGTGTCTGCTGTGTGTGTGTGTGTGTGTGTGTGTGTGTGTGTGTGTGTGTGTGTGTGTGTGTTGGGGCCTCACTCTGTCATCCAGGCTGGAGTGCAGTGGCATGATCATGACTCATCACAGACTTGATCTCCTGGGCTCAGGCAATCCTTTCACTTCAGTCTCCCAAGTAGCTGGGATTACAGGCATGTGCCACCATGCCCAGCTAATTTTTTTATTTTTTGTAGAGATGGGGTCTCACTATGTTGCCTAGGCAGGTCTCAAATTCCTGGGCTCAAGCAATTCTTCCACTTTGGCCTGGGGTTACAGGTGTGAGCCACCACACTTGACCCCACATTTTTAATATCTTCTGGATACCAATCTTTCATCAATTATACATGTAGCATGCTTCTTCTCCAGTGTCTGTTGTCTTATAACTTTTAAAAAATGATTTTTGATGCATAGAAATTGGCACTCCAGTTCTTAAAGGCAAATTATCCCATGTTAAGGTGTTGGGAATTTTTCCTACATATGTAGATTAAAAAATACGTGTTGGGAAAACCACACAGGCCTCTATTTTTCAGCGAGATCTCTTAGTATCTTTTAGAATGCCAGCCTCCCATGCACAGATTTGGGGGAAATGCTTCTCTAAGAAAGAGGGAAGAACACATGTTTTTGTTTGCCTGTCTGCTTTGTCTTTTACTTTTAGAGATGACAGTCTTGCTACGTTGCCCACGCTGGCCTCAAGCAATCCTCTTGCCTCAGCTTCCTGAATAGGAACTATAGGTAGCTGGCATCAAACCCTGGCTCAGGATAGGAAGTTTTTCAGCAAAACAGAGACATGATGGCAACAGAGTCTAGGAACAGAGAATACCTTTAATTGCTTTATGTGGAAAATTTTGCCTCCACCATTTTGAATTTACATAGTTGTTTTAAAATCTTGACTGATTTATAAAATGGCTGAACTTACCATTCCATTTGAAGGTTTTCTTTTATTTTTTAACTTTTGAGAAGGCTGAAATCACTCTGCATGCTACTCCACCAAAGACCTGGATGAAATCTCTTTTCTGAAATATGTAACTAAATATGCCTAATTTCATATATGAGTGGTTTAATGTTATTGAAATATTCTGGTAATTGTGAAAGATTTGACATTCTGGAATGAAGTAATGGGATCCAGTCATATATGTTCATTTTAGTTTACCTAAATGCCTGATTATCAATTCATTACCAAATGCCTAAATTTTAGTGTGCCAGAGGAAGCCATGAGTCCAAAGTTCCTTTCTTCAGATTGTCAAGGAAACACTCTAGATTCCTTATCAAATTTGATCCTTTAAAGATAGGAAAAGTAAGGCTGCTTCTTGAAACTCAATTCTGTTCCTCTTTTTTCCTTCTCAATTACAGTCTCAGGTGGACATGTTGATAATTTAAATGATGCTTAATTTCCTTATTGATTCCTGCTTCCCATTACTTTTGAATTCTATTCATCCAACACAATTCGCATTCTAGATTACTGGAGCTAACAGTAAGGTTCTCTATACAGTTAGCTGAATAATGTAAGTTATTCAGAGCAACAAAAAATGTGCCATGAGAACATAGACTAATTTAACTTCAATAGAGAATATTACCTTTTCAAGTGTCAGTTATTATTGATAACAGTTTAGTGAAATAAATTACTGAATAATGCCTAAGTAATCAAACTAAGACAATATGAGAAATTACTAAAGACATAAAAAAACTAAAGACAATTTTAAAGCATTCAACTTAAATGTCTATAACTCCACATATGTATTTAGAAAACAATTTTATGATAAATTAGCTGATGAACAATTTGAAGCAATGGTTTGCTTCACTACAAAATGCTGTTTTAATATTTTTATCACCACCTTGTAAACTCTCTCTTTTATGTTAATAAAATAACATCAATTATTTCCCTCTGCTGATAGATTTAGCTATTAAGAGATTCACTAGAGACTATAAAAAGATCCAAATTATAAAATTAATTGTAATATTGCAGAACGTGTTCCAGAAACATGTCTGGCCTTTTGAATTCTTCTTCATCATTCTTTAATGCACGTTATGATTTCTCTCTATATATAATTTTGCTAGATTTGTGGAAAAAAAAGTTGTTTTACTCAGCAGGAAATAAATTCTATCCACAACTTGGGCCCACTCTTTGTAAGCTAGACTGGAAGACTAGTAAGGGCACTCCCATACTCCAGGGAGAGGTGAAATGACAACTGACAGGAATGTTGAATCTCTGAAGCACTTATGGACTTTCTTAGATATTAGGTATATTCTAAACAGCATCACCTTGGGAAAATATTCACTGAAAATTGAAAAATCTGCCAGGCATTGTGGCTTGCACCTGTAATTCCAGCACTTTTGGAGGCAGAGTTGAGAGGACTGCCTGAAGCCCAGGGGTTCGAGACCAGCCTGGGCAACATGGTGAGACCTCATCTCTACAACAAATCAAAAAATTAGCCAGGCATGGTGGCATGCACCTGTGGTTCCAGCTACTTGGAAGGCTGAGGCGGAAGGATCACCTGAGTCCAGCAGGTGGAGGCTGCAGGTGGCTGTGAGCATGCCACTGCACTCCAGCCTGGGCGACAGAGTTAGACTCCTACACGAAAAAAAAAAAAAAAAGAAAATACATACTCCTTTTGAGCAAAGTATGGAGAAGGGAAGAAAGTTAAAGTTTTATAAGAAAAGATGTAAATAAAACATTGGGAAAATGTGCAAAAAACACAATAACATTTTGGTAGCTATCACTGATAACAAGCAAGGTCACAAATATAAGATGAGATTGACTGAGAAAAGGAAAATCTGGAAAAGACCTGAAAATCACAATGTGCCTTATTGTTCCAGAAAGCTGTGATATGGGAATATATGCATGGAATCAAAGCTTAAAGGGACTGCAAAGTGATCCTCCTTTTCAGAGCTAGTAAAACACATCTCCCACGATTGTTCTTGTTATTAGAGGAAAACAGCAAGATCCTGTTTACCCTCTTTCGGTCTCATGTAGACTTTTTCCCTTACCTGGCCTGAAGCTCACATTGGTAGAGCTGCACCTTCAGATTACATAATACATACGGGGCATTGGCCCGGAAGGATACAATTGCACCCAGTGATGGTGAAAACCCTTCCTCTACTCAGCATGGATTATCCTGTCAGATCACACAATTACTTTTGGATTCAGGGCTTTCCCCTCTCCCCTTTCTTCTGAGAGCAAATTTCTTTCAGGCAAGTAATTTATACTCTGGATATCCAAAAATGAATAGGATATAGTCTCTTTCCTTCAGGAACTCACTGTCTTTCAGAAGACACCAATAGGGAAACAATTAAATATAATGCAACATGATACATTTTTCTACTACAATTTGTCAATTGTAGCAGAAAGAAAGGTTGAAAAGAAAAATAATATCCAGTATTAGCTAGAATGTGAGGAGACAGTACTGAAACACTATTGCTAGAAGCTCAAAATGGTAACAACTTTTCTGGTGGGCAATTTGTTACTATGCACCAAAAGCTCTTTTTAAAAAAGTGAATGAAGCTTGCTTCAGCCACTCTACAGTGCTTGGAATTATCTGATAAAATAATCAAATTTGCAAAGATGTTTGCACACACTAAAGAATCTATCGTAGTATTTGTTGTAATGATGAAAACACTACAGCAGGGTTCGGTGGCTCAGCCTGTAATCCCGTGCCTTGGGAGGCTGAGGTGAGTGGATTGCCTGAGCCCGCGACCTGCCTGGGCAACTTGGTGAGACCTCATCTCTACAATAATCAAAAATTAGCCGGGCATGGTAGCGTGTGCCTATAGTTCCAGCTACTTGGAAGGCTGAGGTGGAAGGATCGCCGGAGCCCAGCAGGTCGAGGCTGCGGTGGCCGGAGCGGCCACTGCACTCCAGTCTGGGCAACAGAGTGAGAATCCAACTCAAAACAAAAAACACACAAAAAAAACCCCCACTACCGTGAATCTCTACGTGTCCAATAATAGGTGACTGGTTCAACTAATTTTACTACATCTATACAACAGAATACTATTATCGCCATTAAGAAGACTAGAGATTTATATGTACTTAGTTGGAAATATACTTTTGACACATTTTGAGTGAAAATGTAGGTTATAAAACATAATGTAGATGTGATGAAAATGGCATTCTACTTTTGTGTTCATCGCTCAAAAACCTATAACACCCATCTAACCATGGGAAAAACATCAGACAAATAAATTCCAATAGTGGAGCAGCCTACAATATACCTGACAGGTACTCTTCAAAACTGTCAGGTCATCAAACGAGGAACGTCTGAGAAACTGTCACAACAAGAGGACCCTAAGAAGATACAGCAACTAAAAGTAATGCGGTAACCTGAAGAGGTTTCTAGAACAGAAAAATAACAACAGGTGAAAACTAAGGAAATCAGAATAATCTATGGACATAGCGATATTGGCTCCTTAACTGTAACAAATGTATCACACTAATGTAAGATGTTAATGTCAGAGGACCGGGCTTGGCAGTTCAGCCTGTAAACCCAGCACTTTGGGAAGCCAAGGTGAGTGGATTGCCTGAGCCTGAGGGTTCGAGACCAGCCCTGGCAACTTGGTGACACCTCGTTTCTACAATAAATAAAAAATTAGCTGGGCGTGGTAGTGTGCGCCTGTAGCTCTGGCTCCTTGGAAGGCTGAGCCGGAAGGATCACCTGAGCCTAGCAGGTCGATGCTGGGGTGGCCGTGAGTATGCCACTGCACTCCAACCTGGGCAATGGAGTGAGACTCCAACTCAAAAAAAAAAAAAAGAGCAATAACTTCCTTATTCTTCTTATCTTGATTCCATACACTTTTCAATTTTCTATAATAAACATTATTTTTGAAATTCAGGAAAATAAAACTCAAAAGAAATTACTAGTATTATAATAATAAGTGAAGATATAAAACTAATAAAGTATACATGAGGAAAATTTTTTGTTTAATATATTTAAGTTGCAAAATTACTTTACTAAGGAGTTGATCTGACAGAAAACAGAAGAGATGGGCTCTAGGATTAGCCAGGGCTTGGCAAAACTCCTAGTGTGCTATTGACTGGTTATGTGGTTTGGGAAAGGCTATTTAGTGTTTTTTACCCCCCAAATCCTCATTTTAAAAATAAGGTTATTAGCTGGGTTGGGGGCATACACCTGCAGTCCTAGTTACTAAGGAGGCTAAGGTGGGAGGATCATTTGAGCCCAGGAGTTAGAGGCTACAGTGAGCTATGATCACACTACTGCACTCCAGCCTGGGCAAGACCTCGTCTTTAAAACAAAATTTTAATAAAATATAAAAATAGGGTTAAAAATAGTTCCAGTTGGCCAGGTGCAGTGGCTCACTCCTGCAATCCCAGCACTTTGGGAAGCAGAGGCAAGAGGATTGCCTGAGCTCATGGTTCGAGACCAGCCTAGGCAATGTGGTGAGACGTCATCTCTACAATAAATAAAAAAATTAGCTGGGTGTGGTGGCGTGTGCCTGTGGTTCCAGCTACTTGGAAGGCTGAGCAGGAACGATAACCTGAGCCCAGTAGGTCGAGGCTGCAGCACCTGTGAGTGTGCCACTGTACTCCAGCCTGGGTGACAGAGTGAAACTCCAACTCAAAAAAAAAAAAAAAAATTAGTACAAGTCTTCTAAAGTTGTTAAAAGGTTTGGATGAGACTATGCATGTAAATCATTGATATTTATTACATTTAATCTGCTACAATTTTTTGTATTATTTGGCCATTCTCATTTCACAATGATATTATTACTATCACTGCTGAACTCTCACTGGTGTTTAGATATGGAAGAACATTCTAGGTCAGGGAACAGAATGTGCAAAAGCATAGTCATGGACATGCCTTTGAGGAGAAGAATGGCAATTAGGGGCAGAGGAAGATCACAGAGCCAGGTGCAAAGGACCTGGTCACCCAATTTGGACTTCATCCTTAGGCCTGAGGACAGAAACTGGTGTGTGTGTGTGTGTGTGTGTGTGTGTGTGTGTGTGTGTGTGCACGCGCATGTGCGCGTGCACTATATGTCTCCTTTAAGTCTCTAATTGAACTTTTATGCCAGGTTCGTCTCTCTTCCCCTGCCTTCTTCTCCCTGTGCTACCAAAACATTTTATTCTGTATTGCTGCACTTATCACATGATGCATTGTCATCACTTATTTACAAATCTTATAAATTACATCTCCTATCTTACAGCAAGCCTCTGCAGAAGGTCCTACTACGACTTCCACTTCACAAGAAAGATACGAGTTCACTTAGAGGTCAAGTTATTTGCCCAAAATCACACACCTGTGACTAGGATTTGAACTCAGGCAGCCCGTCTCAGAACCCAAGCTCCTGGACAACACTAACACACTATAGTATACAAAGTAGATGGCACATGCATGTCTGCGTCAACAATCACTGGTGGAGGTTAGGGAGGCCCATGTCGGGCCACAGATGAGTATGGGTTACGGGACGGATCAGCCTTGTCCTCCCCTTCCCCAATCATGCTTTGAGTTCAATGCTCTCACATGTGGCACCTCACCGAATCCTTACAGCAAAATCAGGAAGTGGGGAAAATCATCCCTATTTTCACAGCTTATGAAACAGAGACTCTGTCACTTTAACATGCCAAAGGTTAGAGAGCTAGTTAGGTAGTGGCATCAATCAACACTATTCCTCTAACAGTACGTCCAGGACTCTTTCCCTTCCAGTCTCATAACTTTGTATCTAACTCTCTAAGAGAGAAAAGAGAGTGGAAGAAGTGTCCAAATACAATGAATTTAGGGTCGAAAGTGGACGCTTTCTTTAGCACAAAGATGATCATCTCCAGTAGGAGCCTTTGGGAAAGCCATTATTGCCAAGACTATAGGACATGAAACTCTTTGGGTTATCACATATCTAAGCGAGTTAGAGTTAACAATTACCAATGTCCCTTCCACTTCCTCTTTTCTTCTCATGTAGATAATTATGAAAAGTCAAATTCTTTTCTTCTAATTCTCTCTTCAGGCCTCAGTTATTTTCACCCCAGACACCCTACAAACATGTTCTCTTTAATTTTCTTCCACTTTTTATTACCTATTTATCATCCAGTCATCTCAAATATATCTTTCTTCCTCTTCTGACAGCCTTTGTTCCATTTTTTTAGCTGCAAAACAGCTCCATTCTGATTGACAAGCACACAGTAGTATTCATCACACACCTAGATTAAGGATCAGGCTGACCATTCACTTTGGACTGTTCTAGGCTCAGAGAACACCACCATGTACCACACTAGTGGTGACGAGGTGTCCCCCTCAGAATCTTCTTGGATGGTTCACTTCTTTACTCTAAGCAAACAAAGCTGTGGTGTACAGTGGTTAATGTAGCTATGGGCTGGTTCAAATCCTAGTCCTGCCACTCGGTAGCTATGTAACTTTGAGCAGTTATTTAACATTTGCTCAGTTTCCTTATCTGTAAAGGCAGGTCATAATGGTATCTACCGCTTAGGGTTTTTATAGGAATTAAAAAGATTAACTCATATAAAGCACTTGGAATGACTTCTGGCACAGGACAAGAGAAAAATAAACATGAGTTGATATTTTTCCAAAGGTGAATATTCAATATATTAAAAACGTTTTTCTGTTTAATTTTTTTTTTTTTTTTTTTTTAGTTGGAGTCTCACTCTGTCGCCCTTGCTGGAGTGCAGTGGCACACTCATGGCCACCACAGCCTCGACCTGCTGGGCTCGGGAGATCTTTCTGCCTCAGCCTTCCAAGCAGCTGGGACCACAGGCAGGCACCACACCCGGCTAATTTTTTGAATTATTGTAGAGATGAGGTCTTGCCAAGTTGCCCAGGCTGATCTCGAACCCATGGACTCAGGCAATCCTCTCACCTTGGCCTCCCAGAGTGCTGGGATTATAAGCATGAGCAACCGCACCTGGACTTTTCTCTTTAATTTTTACTCTTTAAAAATACTATTACTGCAATGTTAGATTTTTTTAACTGCAAAAATAGTATTTCAGCCACATAATCAATTAAGTATATACTTTTACTAGGTAACTGGAAGATATGACCACCACTTATAATTTTGTTTCTACAGAAAATTTGAGTACAGAAATCTATTTACACAATAAATTTTGAAGCACTGTTTACCTGGAAGATAGAATGTTTATATTAAAAATAAAAGTATTAGCCAGGCACAGTGGCTCAATCCTGTAATCCCAGTGCTTTGGGAGGCTGAGGTGAGAGGATTGCCTGAGCCCAGGGGTTCGAGACCAGCATGGGCAACTTGGTAAGACCTTGTCTCTAAAATAAATAAAAAACTTAGCTGGGCATGGTGGCTCATGCCTGTAGTTCCAGCTACTTGGAAGGCTGAAAGCGGTAGGATTACCTGAGCCCAGCAGGTCAAGGCTGCGGTGGCCATGAGTGTGCCACTGCACTCCAGCCAGGGAGACAGAGTGAAACTCCAACTCAAAAAAAAAAAAAAAAAAAAAAAATATATATATATATATATATACACACATTCACATATATATATGTATGTATGTATGTATGTATGTATGTATAAATCTACATCTCATTTAATTTACCAGGAAATTCTTTGTTTGAAATAGAATGTATTCTATCAGCAATTAATCTGTTTCTGTTGTCATAGCTGCTAGGGATCATGTCCTGAAAAATGTGAATCAGAAGTGAAGTGGTCTAGGATTTCTTCACTTGCTCACAGGGTCTGGTTTTGCAACCAGACTCACAAGTGCTGTAAAACATTGCATTTATATAAAATAATTACTTTAGGCTTTACCATCTGCACTTGCTAGAGGGCTCCGTTTCCTGAAGATAAGTCACTTAGCTGAGGGACTCTAGAATACATGGGTAGCATACAAAAAGCAATAAAGTTAGACTTACAAGAAAGCAGACCCTCCCAGCTTCTTTCTTTTTCTCTCTCCAAATAAGGACGCACCATTCCACCTTGCAGACTCAAAGTTATTTTGGAATTAGCAATAACAAAAAAAATTTGTTGGTAAGGTGTACAGACTTAGCAAAGAAAAATACAGATCTCCCAGTTAAATCTGAATTTCAAATAAACAAGGAAAACGTTTTTAGTATATACCCCAAGTATTGCATGGAACATTCTTTTATGAGTAAAGTATTCTTCGTTTATCTGAAATTCAAATTTAACTGGTCATTCTATTTAATCTGGTCACCCTACTTGTTGGGGAATTATTTCTAGACATACTTGTATTACCTCTCTCTCTCTCTCTCTCTCTCTCTCTCACACACACACACACACACATAATTTTCATACTTTGAAGAAATACATATGTTTTGTAAACACAGCACACCAATTTGTATTTATCATTGAGGTTTTGGGAACTGGCTGAATTCAATAACTATCAGCAATTCTCATTTGTGTTGAAATTGGGGAAGAAATCTGTAATCACATGTAATTGTATTTTATCTCTTATTCAGTGCTGTACAATTATATAAATAAGCTACACAACTGAATTTTTGTTTTAATGCATTTATATTCTCTTTTCTCCAAGATAAATGGAATCTAGTGTCTCAAAACAATTTAATATGAGAAAATACTGCCACCTGGAGACCACAGGCAGGTATGACTAGGATCAACCTTTCTAATCCTGGAGTAAGAAAGCTGAATTCTGGTAACACTTGATTTAATAATACCATTCTAAATTGCTGGGGGAGGGGGTGTGCGGGATTGACAGTAGTGAGATTCTGCCGGAGGGGGACGCCTCATCAACAAGGGTACCTGCATAATGAACATTTGTATACTTAACCCTGAATTGTATCCATCTTTAAAATAAATAATTAAAAAAAAATAATACCACCATTCTACTTGTCATCATATGAATCTAATTTTTCCTCATTTATTCATTCACTTAATGAACATTTGCTAAATGTCTGTTATATGCCAGACACTATGCTAGACTGAGAATATAAAGATGTATAACACCTAATTCCTTCAAGTTGCTAACAGACTAATGTGAAAGATAAGAAGATTACTAGATATCATACCAGATACCCGTTCCATTTAAGCTTAAAATGCAATTAAATCAGCCAGCCTGGGCAACTTGGTGAGACCTCAACTCTACAGTAAATCAAGAAAAATTAGCTGGGCGTGGTGGCACACGCCTGTGGTTCCAGCTACTTGGAAGGTTGAGGTGGAAGGATCACCTGAGCCCAGCAGGTGGAGGCTACAGTTGTTGTGAGCATGTCACTGCACTTCAGCCTGGGCAACAGAGTGAGACTGCGACTCAAAAAAAAAAAAAAAAAATGCAGCTGGGCTCAGCAGCTCAGCCTATAATCCCGCGCTTTGGGAGGCTGAAGTGAGTGGATT
>CAUYQG010028944.1:0-19679 GCA_963574415.1 Tarsius wallacei
TGGTAAAATTTTTTCCCAGTCTGTGGGCTGTCTCCCTGGTCTCTTGATGGTTTCTTTGACTTTGCAGAAGCTTGTCAGTTTAATGAGGTCCCACTTGTCTATCTTATCTCTTATGGCATGGGCACTTGGGGTTTTGATCAGGAATTGGTTGCCAGTTCCAATTTTCATGAGGGTGTCTCCTGCATTTTCTAAGGTTCTTATAGTTTGAGGTTTTTCATTTAGGACTTTGATCCATGTAGAATTGATTTCTGTGTATGGTGATAGATAGGAATCTTGTTTTAATGTTCTGCATGCGGTCAGACAGTTTTCCTAGCACCATTTACTGAATAGGTTCTCTTCTGCCCAGTCGTTCATGGTGGAGGCTTTGTCGAAGATGAGTTGGTTGAGAAATTGAGGTTTTGCTTCTGGAATCTCTCTCCTGTTCTATTGGTCTATCTGCCTGTTCTTGTACCAATACCAGGCTGTTTTGATTATTATAGCTTTATAATAGAGTTTAAAATCTGGGAGTGTGATCCTGCTCTGCTTTTTTTGCTGAGGATTGTTTTGGTGATTTGTGGTTGTTTATATTTCCATATGAATTTCTGTACTGCCATTTCCAGGTCTGAGAAGAATGTTGCTGGCAACTTAATGGGTATTGCGTTAAATCTAGATTGCCTTGGGTAGGATGAACATCTTAACAATGTTGATTCTTCCAATCCATGAGCATGGGATATTTTTCCATTTGTTTGTGTTATCTTTGATTTCTTTGAGCAATGTTTTGTAATTTTCATTGTAAAGGTCTTTCATGTCTCAGGTTAGGAAGATGCCAAGGTATTTGATTTGTGTGTGTGTGTGTGTGGCTATTGTGAATGGTATTATGCTTTTTATTTGGGTTTCTGTTTGCTTGTTGTTGGTATATAGGAATGCAACTGACCTTTATACATTTATTTTATACCCCGAGACTTTGCCAAAGTTCTTTATCAGTACAAAGAGGTTTTTGACAGATTCTCTTGGGTTTTCGAAGTATCAAATCGTGTCATCTGCAAAGAGGGATAACTTGACTTCCTCTTTTCCTATTTGGATACCACCAGCAATTATTATTAATGGATATTAGGTCATTGGGCTCATCATCAACCAACATTTTTGAAGCCTTGTGAGGTTTAATTGTCAAAAAGCAAACTTATACAATTCTAAGGTTAAATGTGAAAAATATATGTCAGCTTCAAAAATAAATCTATATTTGGGCACTGTAGTTTTAAGCATGATATTTTAAACAGATGCATTGGGAATAATTACTGAAGTTAATTAATTTGTCATGGGTATTAAATGCCTTGTTACTATAGTCTTTGACTGAGACTTTTAAAGTATAAGTGGTACTTGGCATTGTACATGGAAGGTACTTGGAAGGGTGTAAATCTGATATTTAAAAATTTCTAAAAAGTGTCTCCAAAATAAATTATTTGCATTCCATTTTATTTTATTAATGAAAGTTTTAGTGACTATTTGGTTAATTGGAGGACAGAAATGAGAATGCTCCAGTCATTTTTTTCCAGTAAGAGTAAATGATGAAAAATAGTTATAAAGAGTAAGAAATTGATTGGTCTAGTATGAGTGAAATCATGTAGAAGTTCTGGATTTTTTTTTTTTGAGGGGGGGAAACCCGTCCTGATTCACTGTTAATATTTTGTTAAAAATCAAGGAGAAACTCGTCCAAACCTCAGCTCACAGGAACGGAATTAATATTGCTATAAAAACAAAGAGCGGGGGAAATAAATCCTGGAACTCTGGCTAGCAGGAACCATGAACTCAGCCACCATGGACCTTGTGACTCACTCTGGGAAAGAACTTTCCTCTGCCACTCTCAGAAAGCATCTGACCACTTCCATCAGCCATGAACCCAGCTCTTTACATTCAGCATATTAAGAGCTATTAAAGTTGTCTAGAAAAAGAAGTATGCGATACATCATCAATGTATTTGAAGATAGTAACTGGGATTGTGAAAGATGCTCTGAGTAATTTTTTTCTTTCTTTAACATTTTTTTAAAGCAAAAAAAAAAAGAGAGAGATGGAAAATAAAGCTTTGTGGAAAAATTTCAGAGTTCTCTTCCAATGAAAATCATTACGGGAATTACTATTTTTTTTAACCATAATTAGTCTCATTTTCAAATAAATATGACACATGCCATTTGAAAACTTTAAGATGGGAAAAGAAAAGCCATATGCTTCCAATTAAAATAGTCTCCCTGAGAGTATTTAAGTATTTCATGGGAGCCTAAGGAATAAATGCAGAGTATTGTTTGTTTTTTTAGATGGGGTGTGCAGCAGTTATCTCTCAAACCCCTGCTTGTGGTTTAGCTTCTTGCAAATTTCTCAATTTGCTTAAAAGAGGAACGCTACTTACTAGCTGGTTGAAACAAATTTTTCTTTCACACATTTTATCAGGTTATGCTGCAGCGATTAACCCTCAAATCTCAGGATCTAAGACCACAGTGGGTTATTTTTCATTCATGCTACACTACACAGTCATCTTGGTCAGCACGGGATCTCTGGTCATCAGAGTTTGGGAAGTAGTTGCCATCTAGATGTTGCTGAGAGTCATGTCACGTGAAAAGAAAGCTTGAAAGTTCTTGCATTGACAATTGAATTGTTAGCCCTGGACCAACCCACATCAAACATTGGCTAAAACTAGTCACATGCCGCCATTCAACCGCAAAAAAGCCAGGAAGTACAATCTTTTTATGTGTCAGAAATATTTGATAAATTTCATTAAACATGAATACATATATAATTGCGTATCTACATTAATTACTTAAAGATTGGCCTTCAATTATTCCTTCCTGGCATAGAGGTGTCAATGATTTAGTCACTCATATTCATGTGATGTAAATTGCTCCAGTTCCTTGTACCTCATTTTTTTTCACTAGACATCATTTTAAATTAAATCTATGGATTAGTTTGAGTATGGTTATTCTCAATCTATTTGACCATATATTTACCTTTGATCCTCATGTTTTCATAAGCCAAATAACTAACTAGTTATCACCCAATTGAGAATTTATCTGTGCTCCCTTCTTCATCAACATGATCTTTCATATTTTTCAATTACAATGCAACAAAGAGATCACTAATCAGAAAATGCTTCCCCTCTATTAACTCACAAAATATGACTCAGCTTTCTGGCTAGGAAAAGAGTGACATCTTCAAAAATTAATTTTATTAGCTGCCAATTCAATGAATATTTTGAATACAATTTGAGGATTTTGCAACTGTTTCAAAAACATTTCAAAATATACTAACAGTAATTTTAAGACTATGTCTACATCTATTTTCAGTCTAAAGTCTATTACTTGAAGGCATCTGGCAAGTGCTTTGAAATTGTATTGTTTTGAACTCCTAATGTTAAGGATATTAATCATGAAAAGCTGCTATAATGTCATACTATTGCTAGAAAATATACTTTAAAAAAACAATAAATAAGAGTCAAAGAAAGTTTGAGTTTGAAAGTCAAATACAGTGGTCTTGAAACCTTTTTCTTAGTCAAATAAAAATTTACTCAGAACTCTAAAATAGGTAAAGGAAAAAGCCAGACTGCTTTCCCTGACACAAAACTGCAGGAAAGCGGGAAGTTGAGGCAGTGTGGTGCTGGAGACCTTTCCATTCTTACCATCTGGCTTTTCCCTTATCCCCTCTGCCTCACGATGGCTTCTGCAACACTTTCAGAACTCTCTAGGGCTCCATAGAGCACAGGTTCAAACCTGCTAATCTACAACTCATTAACAGAGGTAGAAACAGGGTACAGAGAGGTCAACCAGTGGTCAAAGTGGCATAGCTAGTTGATTGAAAAGTCAGGTGTCTAGAAGTAAAAGACCAAGGTTTAGGGCTTTTAAAAAAATCATTTTATTGACAGTCTCCAAGCCTGGAACTTCTTTTGACAATATTTGCTAACATCTCTATTAGCACATATTTATTATATCTCTACTTATTTAAACAGGGTAGTATAATATATCCTAGGAGCCATGGGATAAAAACATGTCACATTTCCCAAAAAACTTGCTGTCAGGTTTGGAGGAGAAACATTATTTATCTATTTTTTTAAATGGAGCAGCCATCCATCTGTGCATTCCATGAACACTTATTCAATAAATATTTATAAATGTCTTGTCTATTAGGCATACTCTATTTTCCATATACCTCTTTTTCCTTCCTATATGTTTTCCTTTTTCTTTTCTAATTCCTGATCTCTTCCCATTTTTTTCTCCTCCTTTGCCATCAGCATCTAAAATATCACTGTAAAGTAGTTAAAGCCTGGAATTTCTTTTAGCACAGAAAACAGTCTTTCATTCCAAATTTGAAGGTAAAAGGATTAACATGCAAATGAACAGTTGAAAGCACAGGTTATGCTTGTGTGACTGGATTTCAGTTAAAGTGCAATTAATCAATCCATCATCAAGTATAAGTGACTGATAACAGAGTCTTTCCTGTTTTCCTAAGTGTAGTGGGTGGGAAAGGGAGAGGGAGTGTGAAGACAGTAAGAGGCCTTTGGGCAAATGAAGGGGATGGAAGATGTACCATCTAGAAACGGACTGCCCAGGTCTTGATAGTTTTGCCTGGGACAAATAGAAGCATTACCCTGAAGTATCTGTGGAGTGCAGCTGCAAAACCAAGGCAGCTCTACGTGATTTATGAAAGGGCTCACATGATTTATGAAGACTTAAAAAAACATCAGCACACAGCTGACTTTCTATAAAGGAGTTTCTATCCCCGGGGATTCAAGGAGCTTGGAATTTAATGAGGGAAACTGAATCTACAATGAGAGACGATAAGGAAATGAGACTTTCTCACACAGACATACCAGAATTTATGTATCCTGATACTCTGGCCTTCATAGGCCCCAGCCAAAATCAGCTACTCCTTGTTCCCAAAGCCCTTGGAACTCTTTTACTCTGTCCCTCACCCTGACACCCTTTCTAACACAGGTCACCTCTCAGGATTGTCTCAGACATTTAGTTTGCCAGGAAGGCCTGCCCCAGTTTCTCTCTTCCCCTCCCCCACGCTGCCAGTTGAAATCCTACATATTCTTCAAGTCCTAATCCAAATGTCACATAGAATCTCACTTTCCTCCAAACTTTCACAGCACTCTGTTCATGTCTCAATTATAGGATGGAACATATTTTACTTTATGTTATCGGTAAACATGTTCTTTTAGGGGGGTGTGTGTGTGTGTGTGTGTGTGTGTGTGTGTGTGTGTGTGTGTGGGCGCGCGTGCACATGTGTGTGTTTTAAAGACAAAAACAACAATTAAAAACAAAAATGAAAAACAAGTAAGTGTTAGGTCTAGGCTGGCTGTGTGTGGACAGCAGTGTGATGTATATGGATAACAGATAAAGAAATCTCATTTCCTATGTTACTCCCGTTGTCTTTAAGTAGAGATGGGGATTGCTTTTGCTTGTTTGCTTATATGTTCCCATTACCCTAGCTTTTTGCCATCCATAGTTAAGAGGGGTGCGTGACAAGAAAGTGGCAGTGTAGAACATGCTTGACCATGGCCCATTAATTTACTCCCATTTCTGTGCACATAGTGATTGATCTGGTGAGCAGTTGTCTCAGTTTTAGCTGGTCAGAGTTCTTGTTTAGGATCTCTTGATCCAAAACTAGGTGAGAAGCATTTTGGGTTATGATGTTGACATGTGAGACTGCTGGTGTTTGTCTGGAATAAGAAAGAATAAGTCAAGCAGACAAGTGAAGACAAAAGAGAAAAAGAGAGAAAGAAATCAGACTATTCTAAGCTCCCTATCCCATTTCCAAGGTTACTTAAGTTCTTCTTTTTTTTTCTTTCTGTGATAAACCCTGGTACACCCTTTTTTGTTTGTGCTAATTTAAGCTTGGTTTCTATTACTTGCAACCAAGTGTCTTTGCTAAGCAGTTCTCAATTAAAGAGAATGATCTTAAGATCTATATGAGTAGAACACATTTTTAAAGGGAATAGAGAATCACTTAATGGGTGAAGTGATTCCAACAGAACATCTTGGTTCTTACAAATAGGTCTTGTGTCTTGGCCTCATTAATAAGGCCTTGTGTCAATTCTCAAGGAGGAACAATGAGGGAAAAAGATTAGGTGCCCCAACTTAGATATCTGTAAATATAGTTATACCTTTTGAAAGGAAAAAAAGAAAATATTATGTCAAAGATGGCCAGGTTCCCACCAAAGATTTATATTCCCTTTCCATAACTTAGAATGTGGTTGGGAAGAAGCAGGGATGACATTTCTTTTTGGTTGAGTCATGTGACCATTTCTCACCAATGGCATATGAGTACAGGTGATGGAAGGTAAATGGGGAGGTATACTTCTGTATCTCCTCATGCCCTTCTGAAGCCTTAGAGGAAGATAGAGCCATAAGTGATTAGGCCCCTAGGCTATGACATTAAAAATATAAAAATTACGAACTATGTTGAGAAAGAAAGAAACTTATTGCACAAATCCACTGGAGCTGTGACGTTTACCTGTTACAGTAGCAGGCAATGTCCTACCCAG
The DNA here is from genome assembly GCA_963574415.1 of Tarsius wallacei. Classification (NCBI taxonomy): domain Eukaryota; kingdom Metazoa; phylum Chordata; class Mammalia; order Primates; family Tarsiidae; genus Tarsius; species Tarsius wallacei. The sequence continues at coordinate 6,512 of CAUYQG010028944.1, forward strand.
CACAAATGGGTTTCTCGAGTTCCTGCCAGAAAATATACCACCAGATCCTTGAAAAATTCTGTGCCAAATCTTGTGTGTTTTTAGAAAAAGAAACTAGCACCTAAGAGTAGTTTATATCAGATTAGTCTGAGTCTTATTTGAAACAACTTCCAAGTCAGAACAACAGTGAGATGTATCAGAATATTTGGTATATCTGGATTCAAACAAGATAATTGACATGGTTCTCTTGATAACCCTGAATGTGAGGCACATTTATAAACTGAACTAAATAAGAAGAGTTGCCCTATTGATTATTAGATTGCTATTATCTGGGGAGGGCTCTAGTGGTAAGTGACAGGACCCTATGCTATCCTTAACCCTTTCCTGCTCCGTATGCATTTTTAGAGATTTCCTAAAAGATGTAAAACATCACCATAAGTAGATTGGAGCCTTTGTGGAAAAGGATTGGTTTATGTTATGTGCAAAAATAGAATTAAAATCAAGACGAGGGTTTGGCAAACTTTTCCTGTAAATGGCCACATAGCAAATACTTTAAACTGTTCAAGCCAAGAGGTAAAATTGAGGATATTATGTAAGTACTTTCATATAATTTTCATGTGTCCTTAGGTAGCTCTCTCTTGATTCTTTTTTCAATTATGTGCAATTGTAAAAGCAGTTCTTAGATGGTAGGCAGGATGAAGCAGATGGTCAGCTAGATTTGGCCCCTAGGCCACCATTTGTTGATCCCAATCTGGAATAAGATATTGGAATAGATATAAAAAGATGAAATTATCATAAATTAAAAATGAGATGCTGACATTAGACATGAGAGTCAGACTCACAAGCTTAGGATGAAAAAAACATAGTTTAGGAGTAGAACGCGTTTCAGTGACTTCAAATGGTCCTCTCTGGATCACATCTCAGAGAAATGGTTGAGATTTCTGTAGGCAGTGCAAAGAGTGATAGAGAACCCTGGGCTTGGAAGATATGATGAACTGCTCCCTGGAAGAGGAACCAATGCTTTTAGGGCATAGTGAGTCATTAGGAATGTTCTTCCTGAATGCAAATACAGCCAGATAAGAAGATAATCCAGGAGTTGAGCTCCCAGAGGTAGTTGGCCTGCATGACCCTTAATCCTTTTCCCATTTTAAGGGTCATCTCTCTTCTCTTATATTCAGGCATCTTAAAGACATGAACGCTGTCAATTTAGTGACTCTACTTCTCACTATAAATGTTGCAGGAATATTTATTAATGAGTGGACCTATTAGAATTTTCATCAAGGGTGCCTGAACGAAGCAATTTTGTATGCCTAACCCCTAACTGTACCCCATAATACCATAATAAAAAAAATTAAAAAAAAAAAGAATTTTCAAATTGCTTCCATATATGAGACAAGGAAGAATGAATTATCCAAGCTGAGAGAGGTGGCCTGCCTGAGTGAGGGGCTTTGTGGAGTAAAATGCCCAGAGGTTACTAGAATCGATGCAGAGTCTGACTTCTGTTTTTAATTTTTTTGGTTCTTTTTTTTTTTGGCCTTGAGGAACAGATAGCAACCTCGGGGTTTTATTCCCAGCCTTGGACTGCCTTACATTAGTGCTCTCAAAGCCAAAGCAGGACAAGCGTGCCCCTCCGGCTTTCAGGCCAAGATAATCCCGGATACCCTCAAACACTCACACACACATTACAGGGCGGGAACCTTCCTCATGAAAGGTTGAGTTCTCCAGCTTGCCTCATAAACAGGCAGCACACAAGTCCGCGGAAATCCATTTAACAAGTGTCATCCAGGACTTACAAGCTGGCTGCAAAAAGAGAGAGGGAGCTCAGTAAAACACCCAGTGGCTTCAGAGCTCCTGGAAACCGAATGCAGGGGCGGGCAGTGGGGATCTCTCAGTAGAAGTAATTTCCAGAGTTTACTTATGGTCAGCGCCTGGCACTTTGATAAGCTCTTAGAAGGGGTCCTATTACTACTGAGAATTACTAGGCAGCTGCCTGGGCCGGCTTTTGCCCCAAGGGAGAGAGGTCAGCAGCAGGTCAGCCCAGCACACTGCTGAACCCAGGGGGGCCCTGCATGGGGGCACAGCACCCCTCATGCCCTCACATGCAGGAACAGACACTGTTCTAACAAGTTCCATAGGAAGGGTGGCCAGACCTGGGTGCCAAATTCAAAGCAGGTTACTTCCAGGACAAAGGGGACTTGGTTCCAGCTTTGTCCCGTGAGATTGGGGGCAGAGAAGTAAAACCAGCAGGCCATACCTCTAATCTCCTAGCATCCCAAACAAAAGAAGTGTAAATGGCTCTTCCTTCATGCACATCAAGTCTAACCATCTTTAAACAGACACACCAAAGCTTGTTTTAACAAGAAGTTTTTCTCGAGACAAGCCCCACCTGTTCCCTCTGATCCTGAGCAACCCATCAGTTTATTCAGCAATTCAGCCATTTCCCATGTGAGTGTCATCAGGAAGGCTGCCCAACCCCCACTGCTCCCTGCCCACAACTTTCTGGGCCCACCTCCACCGCTGCCCGGAGCTGAGCAAGCCTGGGCGCGCCGGGAGGAGGTGGCACTGTGCCTCGTGGTCTTTGCCCTGTGCTCTGGAGCCTGGATATTCAGCACATTTCCAGCTTCAGGCTTTCTGGGTGAATTTCAGAAACACAAAGTTGAGCTGGACCCTACATGTGCACAGATGAGATTTGGCAAAGAGGAAAGAATCCGTTTGCTCCCTGATCATTCCCGGTGGTGGTCAGTTGGTTCTGCTCCTCTCTACACATGTCCAGTCCTCTCCTAAGGAAAGGCGGGAAAAGTAAAAGAGCTCAATGGATTGACATTGTTTGGGGGACTAGAGGCAAAGGTGTAAAAGAAACTAAGTGATCAAGTACTCCTGAATGAACCCCCGAGTTAACAGCTGGCCCTCAGGGCAGGACCTTGTGGATTCTCTGTGCTCCTCACCCCACCCAACCCTGCCTATGGGGTGACCCTGCTACAAGCAGATGGCTGCCCCAGACTTCCACCATCACAGCTCCAGGACTCACATCTTCTTAATCACATATTGCTTAAAACGCTCCAGTGCAAAGTATAAAGTTCTTGGAATGGCATTGGAGGCCCTTCACGTCCTGGGCCCTTTTTGCCTCTCTAGAAACACCTGTTGATGTTTTGTTCCACCAGCCTCCCCACTGCCCTTCATGGCCAGGTTGTCTCCAGGTCCCCACTCTTCCTCTGGCCCTTTCCCCACTGTCTTCTGTCCACCCCGATAGGCAGAAGTATCCACCTACCTGGCTAGCATCTACTCACTCTGCACATATCAGCATCGATGTCACTGACCTAAGGTGGCCTACCCTGACTCGGTATCTTCCCCATCCCCAGAGTGTGTTCTATGTCTGCTCTAAAACTTTGCATTTATTTCCATTGTTCACATCATCATGTCTGTATCACCTGCTAGACTGGAAGTTCCATGAAAATAGGACCGTATCTGTTTTTTTTGTTTTTTGGGGTTTTTTTTAATCATGTTCTTCCAGGCACCTAGCATAGAGACCAGAACTTAGTAGGAACACAGTGAAATTTGCCTCACTGAATGAAGGACTGTGCTTGGTTCCATTGGTTGGCTGAGATTATACCATAGCCTCTGCTCCTACTGCCTCTTTGTACTAATGGATGCTCGAGGAAGGGTACCTCGCTCAGGTGTCAATAAAGTGAAGCTTTATTGAGATGCAACTTGGCATTGCTATGCTGAGGAGCATCCTCAGAATTGTAGCTAGCAAGGCTTTCTGTGGGAATCTGGCCACAGAACTACCAAGGGCCCCACTGCACTAGTGGACAACACTCGTGGAAGACTGTGTTGATAGAGAGGGTGCAATGGCCTAACCTGCTGTGCATGCATCATACCAAACTTCTAGAGCCCACGTAGTTCAGGACATCACTCAAAGAGGAAAATAAGAGATTCAATTTGGGGAAGAAATATGACAAACAAGAAACTTGACTTACATAAGTCAAGGTGGAAGTGGAGAGGGAAGAGGAAGTAATATTTGAAAATGGTCTTCAAATACGTGAAGGTTGTCATTTCAGAGGTTTGATAGACCCTGTAAGGGCTACAGATGTGCTTTGTTGAGAAGGGCTGGTTCATTAGCTCCCTGAATTATAAGCAAAATTCAGCAGTATGAACTTTTTTGCTTTAGGGATGGGGTCTTGCTCTGTCACCCAATGCTGTAGTGCAGTGACATAATCATAATCTACTGCAGCTTTGAACTCCTGGGCTCAAGTCGGCCTCCTGTCTCAGCCTCCCGAGCAGCTGGGACTGCAGGTGTGTACAAACATGCCCATATAATTTAATTTTTTCGAGATGAGGTCTCACTATGTTACCCAGGCTGGGCTTGAACTTCCGGGCACAAAAAAATCCTTCTGCCTCAGTCTCCTGATGTATTTTTTTTTCCTGAAGAAGTGGTCCATCGCTTAATTTTGTTTCTCAAAGAGGTCCCCAAAATATTAAAAACCAAAATATAACTTAAAGTCAACATAATATTAAAACCAGTGGTGTTGATCATCAAGCAGAATTAGAGATCAGTTAATGGCAGAATCAAGGCTGGGTGCAGTACCTTTAGTACCAGTTACTTGGGAAGTTGAGGCAAGAGAATTGCTTGAGTCAAGGAGTTCAAATCCAACCTAGGCAACATAGTGAGACCCAGTCTTTTAACAAGAAAAAAAAGTTGAGATTAAGAAGGAGGTGACTATATTCAGTAGGGGAGGAAAACTCCTCATTGGTTATGGTGAGTGTTTATAAAGATGCTCTTGAGATAAGGTTTCCGGTGGAGGTTTTCTCTTATACGTGTTTCTGAAGCCTGGCCGTTCCTGTAGTTTGCCCCTGTGGTTTGCTTCTGCTGGTCTTAAAGGTGACGTTTAGTAGCATCTGGTACCTTTAGTATGGTATAAAACTTCAGTATCATTTTGTATTTTCTTTCAGCATGTCTTTAGCTGTGTACAGTTGCTGGACAGTGTTGAAGAGAAATCAGCCTTGAAACCAGTCCCAGATGGGCTCCAAAAGAGTTTTGATTCAGGGTGCTCTGTGTAATCACCCAAGATCATTCACATACCCCCATGAGCCCCCCAAAGCAGCCAGCACATGTGTGTGATTAACCAGAAGTAGGTATGAAGGGCTTAGGCCTTCCCTGCTGGGATAGAGTGAGCCAGTATAGACCAGCCTGAGGGTCTCACTCTCACTCCCCAAAGCTCCAAGAGTGGTCCTGCTTCCAGGAGCATGACAGAATTGAGTATTAATTACTTGCTGAATTTCATGCCGAATAAAACCACATGTGTTTTTCAGCTGTGGTTTGGAAACATTTCCACCCTGGATATTATCTGTGAAAATTGGATGGGATTACATCACCTTGCTGCTGGTTTATGCATGTTCAATTTTTGTGTCAGCAGAGAAGAGAAGGCGCTTCTGTGTGCTTCTCCTGGAGTTTTCCACAGAGAGGCGTCAGACGGGTGGTAGCAGGATGAGGCCTGACCTTGGCTGGCATGCCATGGAAAGAGCTGTGTCTGCCATCTTGGGAGGCTGAAGTTGGTCCAGCAGGCAACAATAGGGACCCTATGACAGGCTTGATTTAAAAACTTGAGTAATGGGCTTGTATTAGCCTGGTGGCAGCATGGAGCAAAGAGAAGGTCAGAAGGGAAGCAGGGAGAAAATTTGTCAGGAAGGGCCTGAGAATAACAGATATACAAGGTGGGGACAGTTTTGAAAAATGTTTAGGATAAAGTAGATAACTTTCATGATTCTTTGGACACTGGACAGTATAGGGAGGGGAGAATCTTAGATGAATCCTAAGTTTCTGGCCTAAAGTAGCTGTTGCAAAGTGGAGCCACGACAGACAAAAGTAAGGATGACAGGGAATAGGTCTTAGGAGAAAATAATGAAGCATGTTGGACCCCTTGAGCTGTGAGGTATCTGTGTGATGGCGACATATTCCAGGAGGTAAGTAGGCATATGCATCTGGTATGCTGGTGAAAAGTCAGGGTGGGAAAGATAGTCTGGGGGTTATTGTCCCATAGATGTTAGATGAACCTTGAGTATGGGTGGGATTGCCATGGGGCTGCAGTCAGGTGAGGACCTTAGTGAGTCAAGGAGAGAATCCTGGGAATTCTGATGTTCCCATGAAGGAGATTGGGAAGAAATGCTCAGATTTGGGGAGAGTGTGTCAGATGGGAGAACAAAGGGAGAAAAATGGCAGGTGGTAAAATCAGGGGATAGTGGTTACACAAGCCAGGTATGCACGGAATTTCAATAAGTGAAAATGTATCAAATTATGTGGAGGATCAAGGACAGAAACAGCAAAAAAAAAAAGTTTTTTACTGAAATGTCAATAGGGAGAATATTGGTGATTTTTGCTTGAGCAATTTCAGAGGTGAAGTGATGGTAAGTAACTCCTTAGGTGTGCTTGAGGTGAGAATAGGCAGTGAAAAAATTTAGAGGGGAAATATGTGTGACTTTTCAGGATGCTTGACTTACAAGAGAGTAAAAGAGATAGGTCAAAGGTAAAAGGATACTCTTAAAAAATGGTTTAAGTTTTAAGATTTTTGTTGATTTGTTTTGATTTTAAGAAAAAAAAAAAAGACTTGATCAAGCTTAGAAGTCAAAGGAAATGAGACAGCAGAGCAGGACAGGTTGAAGTCAAAAATAATACAGAAATACATGATGGAGTCAGGTCCTGGGGGGTCAGAAGCAGAGAAGACCACAAGCACAGGTGAAGAGCTTGGCTGCAGAAAGAGGGAAAAGCAAGGTGAGAAGGAGGGTATGAGAGTGGAACAATGACAGAGATTTCTAAAAGTTGAGAAATGTATAGCCAGTTGTCTCAACATTCTCCAAAAATGATGTAGAAGTCAAGGTCACCTTTTGAGAGGAGAAGGATAGGTATAGGATAGGGTGCTAGAGGAAAGTTGTGAATGTTTTACACCACTGCTAGGGTGAATGGAGGATGAGCTAGTCAAGACTAGAAAAGAAATTGTCAAGCGATATTATGAGGAGAACTAGTGAATTATAACAGTCCAGATTATAACAGCCCAATTATAAAGCCCAGAGTTCCTACTAGTTGTCAACCACTCAATTGTAGCAGTTAGCATGGAGCTGTGAGCTTTACGTGATATTGCAACTGACCTCATGGATATATAGTTCACCTGGGAAGAAAAACATGGAGTAGAGGAGGAGGCTAGTTTTGCCATAGTCTTTAATGAAAGTGAGGTGTGGTTAGTAGTGTACTCGAGTATAAGTTTTCAAGTCAAATTCATCCAAGTTTGAGTATCAGTTCAATCACTTCCTTGGTGTTAGATCTGACTAGTGGCCCCTTGTGTCTTTCAGACTGCAGTGCTGGCCAGAATGCTTCTCATATCGTAACACTGGAGACAGGAAAAATTAGCTGACTCTAGTTGGGGGTGTCCAACATGGCTCTAGTTGGTCAGCCAGTATCTTGCATGCACAAAAGAGGTGTTTCATCTGGGAAGACTAAAGGCAAGAGAGTAGATTATCACCGGTTGTCTTTAGGCTCTAACCAGGCAATAAAATGAGAACTCTGTTCACTGATTGTTTACCTGCCCCACTCCTGAATGAGGACATGGCAGAAACTGGAGCTACAAAGTCGAGGTCTCAACATTTAATGCAACTACTTTAATGCAACTACTACTAATATAATACCTTGTTATAAAATGAAAAATCTAGGACAAATGCAAAAGACCAAAAGGGATTTTAGGACAGCAGGCACAAACCAGGACTCTCTGAGGCAAATCCAAAAACATGGTCTCCCTAAACAGGAAGATGAACATCCATCCCCAGAGAGGGATGCAGAGAAAGCAACATCTTCAGGGAAACAGCCTCACATACAGCTTGGAGCAGGCCCAGGTCTTGCTTCAGGCAGCTGTCCTCAAGCCTTTTTCCCACTGGACCAATAAATCTCCACTCTCAGTCACAATTAGAGATGAAGGCATTTTCCAGGCACTGCTTGGCCTGATCAGAAGAGTGGGCAGCACTTGGGCATTCTTCCATCATAGACTTTTTGGGACTTGACTTTGTATTTTGCAGTGGCAGCAGCTCGGAAAGATTTTTCTGCTGTGAACATTACCTTTCATCTTTAAATTGTGGTTTCTGGTTTGGAAGCCATAAGGAAAAAGCTAAAGCCTTCTTCCTGTATTCAGAATTCTCCTTGCTTAGAATAGATGAATTCTCCAATGGCACAAGGTTACTTCAACCAAACGAAGGTAATACCCACCTGATGTAATGCAAAAGGCCCACCCAAAAATCTCTCCCCACATTCTACTATCATGACTGATGCTTTGTGTTAATTTTGCCTTTACTATTGCCCTTATAAAATGTAGACAGCCTCTGGAAAGATAGAATAATCCCTCCTTTTCACATTTCACTGTGAATTATTTTACTGGGCTTCTTTTCATCAGTATTAAAGAGACTAGCACATGGAGAAATCTGGATTGAGTGTGGTGCAGAGGCCAGACTTACAGATCAAGAGGGCGAAGACAGGGTGAAAGGGCAAACAGGTATATGTTGTGAGGGGGTTGAGGACTGGTGAGAGCCAAGAGCCTGAGACAAGTTACCTGCTGCATACCTTTGTCAGGAGCAGATCAACTGGGGGAAACTGGCTGAGTGAGCATTTCTTTGTTTTTGCTCTTTAAATTTTGGTCTTATAAACACTTTAGGTGAAACTACTTGACAGAGTCCATATTTGTTGTCCCTGTGTCTGGTCTGGACTTGGCAGCAAAAGTAGAAAAACTGAGGTTGTTTAAGAGATTACTTTCTTTCCAGACTCTCTGGAAATATTTAATGTCTGAAATATTTGGATTGTTAGGATTTACAACTTTAATGGATGTGCAAAGAATAACGGTTCTCCCTAACTACTGAATCTGATCTTTCAAAGTTTTATTTTTATTTGTTCTATAATGAAATATAGTATCAGCATGGAAAAGCATATAAAATATACATGTACAATCTAAGAATAATAAAGCAGGAAATGAACAAACCATTTTTGGATGCAACAACATAGGTCAATTTCACAAACAAAATATTGAAGAAAAGCAACTAAGCCCCCAAAAGAGTGCATACTATGTAATTCCATGAATATGGAGTTCAAAACCAGGCAAAGTTGATCTATAGAGTGGAAAGTCCAAATACTAGTTTCCTTCGAGAGGGGTCTACTGACTTGCCGAAACTTATTTTTATATTTTTACTGTATATCTCTTTTCCTCATTAAGACAGTTGGTGATTCAGATGTAGGGGATTTTTGTGCTGGTGCACTGGAAATCATTTGCTTCATTCACTGAGCTGTATGCTTCCATTTTGTGCACTTTTGGGGATACCTGTTACATTTGAACAAAGACTTCATGAAAATTAATCATACAGCAAACATCCAAGAACCCAAGACCCCAATAAAGAAATAGATTATGCCATTTTCTTAGATACTCCCTCTGTGCATTGGCCATATCGCCCCACCAAATGTAATCACTATCTTGACATTTGTGATAATCATGACTGTGATTTTCCTTTAGCATTGTATAACTTTTGAATGCATCCAAATAATATTTTATTTACTCTGGCCTATCTTTGAAATTCATACAAATAGAATCACACTGCATGTAATTTTCCTGACTTGATTTTTCTTATCATTATGGTTTTGTGATTTTTCTTCTTTTTTTTGAGTTGGAGTCTCACTCTGTCACCCAGGCTGAAATGCAGTGGCACGCTCACGGCCACCCCAGTGTTGACCTGCTGGGCTCCGGCGATCCTTCTGCCTCAACCTTCCAAGCAGGTGGAACTGCAGCCACGCACTACCACGCCCGGCTAATTTTTGATTTATTGTAGAGACAAGGTCTCGTCAAGTTGCCTGGGCTGGTCTCGAACTCTCAGACTCAGGCAATACACTTGTCTCGGCCTCCCAAAGTGTTGGAATTACAGGCTAAGTCACTGAGCCTGTTGGTTTTGTGATTTTTCTATGTTGATGCATAAAGCTGTTGTTTATTCATTTGCTCTACTTTATAGTATTTCATTGCATAATATATCACTGTTTATTTGGCCACTGATGGATTTTTTCAATTATTTGCTACAAAACTGAAATGTTTCGAATTAGATACATATTTATGTATGGTTTATATATTATATACTTATACATGTATGGTTAAGTAAATAGTTATTTATATTTTATACTATAGTCCATGTATTATATGTGTGCATATACATACACAGATACAAGTTTTGAACATATCTCTTGGGACACATGGCCAGAATTTCTTTAGCGTATATCCATGGAAAAAGAATTGTTCAGCCATGTTCTTTTCTTTTCAGCTTTTTATCTGAGTATCCCTTAAGATACTTCTTTTTCCCTTTAAAAGAAAAAGCCACATCTTTGAATAAGGAGCTCCTTTCCGAACATGAAATTATTAGGAAATTCCTGTGGGTGGCTTTACAGGTTTGTTTACTTGGGCTCTGTCCTCTATTGCTTCAGAGATAGACCACTTCCTTAAAATATGACCTCTCTGGTTCGTCAGGATTGTTTTCTTTCTTAGCCAAGTGGTCTTCTGTGATGAGCTTTGAATTCTTATTGTCCCTGTAACCAAGAAACAAGAAGCCCTGCCTTCCAGAGTGTTATCTCTAGACCCCTTGTGCACATTATGCACTTTATTTCTCAGCTGCCCCAGGTTCCAATCAGAGAGGGTCCTTTCTTTATAGAAATAAACATTTGCTGGAAAGGTCTCAGGTCTGCCATCAGCAAACCTACTCCATTCTCTCTGCTCTTCCTGGCAACACCACTGCAGCTCCATGCCTTCCCAAGCAGAGCTGTGTTATTTGGTGCACACACATTTAGACTTGTTATATCTTACTGGTCAATTGAATCATTTATAATTTGCAATTAGCCTATAGCTAGGAGATCTTTTTTCCTTAAAATCTATTTTGTATATTACTAACATAACCACAGGGGCTTCTGTTGTTAGCATATAAAATTTCCTGATACATATTTTTCATCCGTTAACTTTTAGCCTTCTGTGTCTTTATTGTTAGAGATCTGCCTTGTGGAGTCAGATTCCCATAGAGTTAGATCTTTAAAAAATTCAAACTGACAACCTTAGGATTTTAACTAGATTATTTAGTCTATTTATAATTGCTGTCATGTCTGATGTACTGTATCTGGGTTTATATTTATTGTCTAATATTTTTGTCTTTTGTTTGTCTCACCCATTAAGGATTTATTGTTTTTCTGTTTGGACTTTTTGGGGACTGAGGCTTTTCTTTTTTTTTTTTTTTTTATTCTTATTTCTTCCCCTTCTTTGGATATTGTACATTTAGTATCTATTTTTTAATGTTTACCTAAGAAATTATAACATGCATACTTTTAGAACCAACATTAAATTTCATTATTAGTGTCACCCTCTCTCCAGAAATATAAGGATCATAGAACACCCTAACTCCATTCACCTCCTTCTCAAATTGAAAGCTATTGTTGTGGTGTATATTATCTCTCTCTTTACCCTAGGACAATTATTAAGCCATTATTCACTCAATAGTCATTAAGTGTTACCAAAATATGTATTATTTTCTTTCTTTTTTGTTTCTCCTGGCATTGGAAAACTTTCACCTGGAATTTGCTTTCCTTCAGTCTGAAGGACATCTTTTAAAATTCCCTTTAGTGAGTGTCTATGGGCAACAAAAACTTTCATTTATTTCTTTATTTTTTATGTCCACTCTAATTATTGAAAGGTATTTCCTTGGGCATAGGTTCCTAGGTTGGACAGTTTCTTGGCTTTTTTTTTTTTTTTTTCCCTCTTACTACAATGAAAATTCCACTTCACTGTCTTCTGGTTTCCATTGTGGCTTTTGAGAAGATTGCTGTCAGTCTGACAAACTTTTGAAAGAAAATTTTCTCTTCTTCCTGGCTTCTTTTAGTATCTTTGTTTTGGTATTAATGTTTTCTACTGTCAATAGAATGTATCTTATTGTGTATATGGCTTTGTTTATCTTTTTTCAGATACTGAATTTTTAAAATCTCTTGTTCTAAAAATTCTGTTGATTTTCCTCTCAAACTTTGCTTTTGCTGCATTCTTTCCTTCTTCTCCTTGTAAAACTACAGTTAAATATAAATTCGATTTTTAAATGTAATATATTTAAGTGTGTCTTAACACTTTATAATTACTGCATCTTGCTTTGTCTTTTGTGCGACATTTTGGATAAATCCTCCAGCTCAATTTTTCAACATACCATTTAATCTTCCATTTTTTCTGCTCTGTTTTCAAATACACCCACTGAGTTTTAAAATTTGTATTTTGTCTCCTTTTTTTTAGAAATTTTATTTAATTCTTCTTTCAAATCTGTTATTTTTTCTTTGTACTATATTATTCTCTGTTCATATCTCCAAATTTGTCAAATATATTCTATTCATTTAAATATTGCAGACATAGTTGTTTTGTTCTGAGTCTAAAGTTTTCACAGAGTGTTCAACTCTCTACTGTTTCTCACTCAAGGGTATCTTGTTTCTTCATCTGTTAGTGATTTTTAAAAAATGTAGACTGTTGATTTTTCTATATATCTTTTTTGTGTGTGGAACTCTTATAAGGGCTGAGACAAAAGTGGATACTTCTGAAGGTGATTATCACTTTCCTTTGCCTAGTTTCAACTAGCCTAGGATTATTTAAACTAAATTTCATTTTAAGGTTTTTTGGGCAATCAGGTACTATGAAATTAGGAAACACATCCACATGAGATCTAATCCATCAATGTAACTTCTCAGGATCTATTTTTTCCTTTCATTCAGTATCAAGATTTGAAAAACTGCAATCCCACCCCCCACCTTTGTTTTCCTTTTTATCATCTTCTAGTAGGAGGGTGGGGACAGTTTTTTTTAGTTCAGAGTCATACTTAAGATATAGACTTGCCGGGCTCGGTGGCTCAGCCTGTAATCCCGCACCTTTGGGAGGCTGAGGTGAGTGGATTGCCGGAACCCGCGGGTTCGAGACCCGCCTGGGCAAGCAAGACCTCATCTCTACAATAAATCAAAAAATCAGCCAGGCATGGTAGCGCGTGCCTGTAATTCCGGCTACTCGGAAGGCTGAGGCGGCAGGATCACCGGAGCCCAGCAGGTCGAGGCTGCGGTGGCCGGGAGCGGCCACTGCACTCCAGTCTGGGCGACAGAGTGAGACTCCAACTCAAAAAAAAA
>CAUYQG010028951.1:0-11052 GCA_963574415.1 Tarsius wallacei
GCAGAAGGATTGTGTGAGTCCAGGAGGTTGAGCCTGTGGTGTGTTATGATCTTGCCACTGCACTTCCAGCTTGGGTTACAAAGTGAGAGTTTGACTCAACCCCCCCCCCCCCAAAACTGGATCCAGTGGCTCACACCTGTAATCCCAACAGTTTGGGAGGCAGAGGCAAGAGGATTGCCTGAGCCCAAGGGTTTGAGACCAACTTGGGCAACTTGGTGAGACCTTGTCTCTACAATAAATCAAAGAGACCAGGCGCAGTGGCTCAAGCCTATAATCCCAGCACTTTGGGAGGCCGAGGTGAGAAGACAGCCTGAGCCCACGGGTTCGAGACTAGCCTGGGCAACATGGTGAGACCTCATCTCTACAATAAATCAAAAAATTTGCTGGGCATGGTGGTGTGTGCCTGTAGTTCCAGCTACTTGGAAGGCTGAGATGGAAGGATTACCTGAGCCCAGCAGGTCGAGCTGTGGTGGCCGTGAGCATGCCACTGCACTCTGGCCTGGGTGACAGAGGGAAACTCCAACTCAAACACAAAACAAAACAAAACAATAAATCAAAGAATTAGCCGAGCATGGTGGCGCACATCTGTAGTTCCAGCTACTCAAAAGGCTGAGGTCGAAGGAGCGCCTGAATCCAGCAGCTCAAGACTGTGCCGGTCATGATCGTGCCACTGCACTCCAGCCTAGGCAGTGGAGTGAGACTTGGACTCAAAAAAATAAAAGAAAAAGCACAACTAGCTCAATGGCAAAAGACTGAAAGCTTTCCCCTTTAGACCAGGAACAAGATGAGGATGCCTGTTCTTGTCAACCCTATTCTACACAACTCTGATAGTCCTAGCCAGAGCAATCAGGAAGAAAAAGAAAAACAGGCATCCACATTTAAAAAAAGAAGAAGTAAAACCATCTCCAGTCACAGATGACGTGATCCTGTATATAGAAAAATCCTAAAGCTCCACAAAAAACAACTCTCAGAGCTAATAAATGAATTCAGCAAAGCTGCAGTGTCAAGATCAATACTCAAAACTCAACTGTGTTTCTATACACTAGCAATAACCCAATAAGTAAGTTAAGAAAGCAATAATAATAAAACACTCGGGAACACATTTAACCAAGGAAGTGCCAGACTTATACACTGAAAACCACAAAACATTGTTGAAAGAAATCAAGAAGACTTTAATAAATGAAAAGACCTCTGTCTTCATGGGCTGGAAGATTTAATATTTAATAAGTTGGCAATACTTCCCAAAGCGATCTGTACATTCGATGCAATCCCTATCAAAATCCCAAGAGTGTTTTTCTGCAGAAATGGCAAAGTTGATACTCAGATTCTCATGGAATTTCAAAGGAAACTAAATATGCAAAACAATCTTAAGAAAGGAGAACAAAGTTGGACGGGGTCACACTTCCCAATTTCAACACTCACTATAAAGCTACAAAAATCAAAACAGTGTGGAATCAGCAGAAGACATATCAATGGAATAAAATTGAGAGAAGAAATAAACCTTCGTGTATATGGACAACTGATATTCGACAAGGGTGACAAGCCCATTCAATAGGGAAGTATTATTATTTTTTTAACAAATGGTATTAAGAGAACTAGATAGCCACATGCAGAAGAATGAAGTTGGACCCTTATTTTATATCATATATAAAACAACTCAAAATGAATCAAAGACCTAAATATAAAAGCTAAGACTATTAAACTCTAGGAAAACATAGGGGTAATATTCATGACCTTGGACTTGGAAATTATTTCTTTAGGTATATCACCAAAAGCATAAACAATCAAAACAAACTAGCTAAGTTGGACTTCATCAAAATTAAACATTTTTGTGCATCAAAGGACACTGTCAAGAGAATGAAAAAGTAACACACATCATGGAAAAATTGCAAATTATATATCTGATAAGGGCAATGTATCCAGAAAAAAATGTATGTGTATATAAATGAAAAGATAGTTGTAGCATCTCCTATGATTCAGCAACAAAAAAACCAAACAACTCAGGCTGAGCATGGTGGCTCAGCTTGTAATCCCAGCACTTTGGGATGCTGAGGCGGGAAGATTGCCTGAGCCTGGGAGGTTTGAGACCAGCCTGGACAACTTGGCGAGACCTCGTCTCTACAATAAATCACAAAAACTAGCCGGGCGTGGTGGCATGCATCTGTAGTTCCAGCTACTTGGAAGACTGAGGCGGAAAGATCGCCTGAGCCCAGTAGGTCAAGGCTGTGGTGGCCGTGAGTGTGCCACTGCACTCCAGCCTGGATGACAAGAGTGAGACTCCAACTGAAAAAAAACCCAAAAAACCAAACAACTCAATTTTTAAAAGGACAAAAAAAGTAAATAGATATTTCACCAGAGAAGATATACAAAGGTCAACAAGCACATGAAGAGATACTCAATATCATTAGTCATGAGGAAGGTGCAAATCAAAACCACAGCGAGGGCTTACTTCACATCTCCTAGGTTGGCCATAATTTCAAAACAAAAAAATTGGAAAATAACAAGTGTCGCTGAGGATGTGGAGAAATTGGACCCTTAAGCATTGTTGATGGGAATCAGTTTGACAATTTCTCACAAAGTTAAACATAGGATTGATTATATATGACCCAGAATACAACCAAAAGAATGGAAAACAGGGACTCCGATAAGGACTTGCTCACAAATGTTTAATGCGGAGCAGCTCACAATGGCCAGAGGTGGAAACGGCTGATGAATGGATAAACAAAATGCGACACTTCCATCTGATGGGCTATTATCCAGCCATAAAAAGGAATAAAGGACAGATGCCTGCTGCCATGTAGATGAACCTTGAAAACATTGTGTTACGTAAACAAAGCCAAACACGAAATGTCAGATGACTCCATTTATATGAAACATCTCGAACAGGCACATGTGTGGGGACAGACAGAAGACTGAGTTGTGAGGATTGTGGGGAGGGGAAATGGGAGGTGACTGCTTAATGGGTATGAGGTTTCCTTTCGGGGTGATGAAAATGTCTTGGATCTACACAGAAGTGAGGATTGTGCAGCATCATAAACGTGCTACATGCCACCGAATTGTACACTTTAAGATGGCTAATGTTTAATTTTATGTTATGTGAATTTTACCTCAAAAAAAAGAGAAGGAATAAGGATTATCTTAGACAAACAGTACCTAAGAGACTTCATTGCCAGCAGACCAGCACCACAAAATCAAAACGTTGAGAGGAGTCCTTCAGGTACAAGGAGTGTGATGCCAGCCAGAAACTTGGACGTGCATTAAAAATGAGAGTAAGGAAATGGAAAAGAGGTAATTATAAAAATGTGTTTAATGCTTAGGTGCTTGAAAATATCACTGAGCAGACATGGGAATTCTCTTTCTGTAAAGGGCGCGCCAGTATGTGTTTCAGGGTTACGTACTCACTGTGTACTGCAGCCACTCATCTCTGCCAGCACAGCGCACAAGCAGCCCCAGACAATACGTGCACATTGAACGCAGCTGTGTTCCAATGACACTTTCTTTACAAAGATAGGATACAGGCTGTGTTTGGCCCTCAGCTACAGTTTGGCAACCCCTTACTTAAAGCAAAAATAGTAGCCGTGTATTGTGTCTTTACAGCTTATGCAAAAGTAAAATGTATGACAATACAGTGGTCCCCCTTACCCACAGGGAATATGTTCCAAGAACCCCAACGGTGCCTGAAACTGTGGATAGCACCGAATCCTGTATATACTATGTTTTTTTCTATATCTACAACCCTATGATAAAGTTTAATTTATCAATGAGGAACAATAAGAGATTAACAATAACTAATAATAACACAGAACAATTACAATAGTATACGGTAATAAAGCTATGTGAACATGGTCTCTCTCTCTCTCTCTCTCTCTCTCTCTCTCTCTCTCTCACTTTCTTCTCTCTCTCTCTCCCTCTCAAAATATCTTAATGATTTGGACCTGGATTGACTGCAGGTAGCCAAAGCTGTGGAAAACAAAACCACAGATAAGAGGAACTATTTTAACACAAAAGAAGGCGGGAAGGGTGTGCACACCTATACCTACCGAGAGATAAGTCCTTGTACCATAATATCATTTAAAGGTAGACTTTCATTAACTTAAGATGTATGTTGTAAAACCTAGGATAATCACTAAAATTTCTCTCTCACTCTCTCTTTTTTCGAGTCAGGGATCTTTCTCTGTCACCCAGACTGGAGTGGAGAGTGGCACAATCATGGCTCACTGCAGCCTCAAATTCCTAGACTCAAGCAATCTTTCCTCCTCAGCTGGAACTACAGGTGTGTGCCACCACACCCAGTTAATTTAAAAAATTGTTTTTGGGCCGGGCTCGGTGGCTCAGCCTGTAATCCCGCACCTTTGGGAGGCTGAGGTGAGTGGATTGCCTGAGCCTGCGGGTTCGAGACCCGCCTGGGCAACTTGGCGAGACCTCATCTCTACAGTAAATCAAAAAATTAGCTGGGCGTGGTAGCGCGCCCCTGTAGTTCCAGCTACTTGGAAGGCTGAGGCAGAAGGATCGCCTGAGCCCAGCAGGTCGAGGCTGCGGTGGCTGGGAATGGCCACTGCATTCCAGTCTGGGCGACAGGGTGACACTCCAACTCAAAAAAAAAAAAAGAAAATTGTTTTTGTACAAACGAGTTCTAGCTATGTTACCCAGGCTGGTCTTGAACTCCTGGGTTCAAGAAATCATCTTGCCTCAGCCTCCCAAAATTCCTTCTTTAAAAAAAAAAATCATTAAAAAGTTTTAAAAGAAATACAAGTTATAAGCCAACAGTGGAAATCAAATGGATTCATAAAATATATTCAATGATTCCAGAACAACCCTCTTTCAGATCCCCTCTTGCTGTGGGATTCTGTCTTCTTAATAAACTCCTGTTAAAAAAAAAAAGAAAGAAAAGAAAACATATTCAATTACTCCAAAAGAAGAAAGACAAAGAGTAAAAAGCAAACCAGATGGAAGAAAGAGAAAGCAACTAACAAGATTGTAGATTTTCATTCCACGATGTCAATTATTACCTTAAATGTAAGCAGTCTAAATACATCAGTTAAAAGACAAAGATGATCAGACTGAATTAAAAAAATTAAAACCCAACTACTTGGTATAAGGAACCCACTTTAAACGTAAAGAAATTGAATAAAGGTAGGAGGATGGAAAAAGATACTCCATGTAATCATGAATCAGAAGAAAACTGGGCGATGCAATGTTACAGCTAGATGGGAGGGGGAAGTTCTGGTGTTCTAGCACAGTGGGATGACTGCAGTCAACAGGAATGTATTGTCTTTTTAAAAATAGCTAGAAGAGAGGTTTGTGAATGTTCTTACCACAAAGAAATGACAAATGTTTAAGGTGATATGCTAACTTGATTATTATGTAATATATATACATGTATCAAAACATGACATTGTACTCCATAAATGTGTACAATTATTATGCATCAATCAAAAATAGAATAAAACTTGAAAAAAGAAAGCTGGTATAGCTGTATTAATGTCAGACAAAGCAGACTTCAGAACAAGAATTATTTCTAAGTATGAGAGACATTACATAATGCAAAGAATCAATGAAACGAGGAGACACAACAATTCTAAATGTATATGAAAGGTGAGAGTTAGAAATCCCTTGTAACACTTGTCTCTCAGTAGTAGATAGTACAAATGGGAGAAAATCAGTGAGGGTGTTGAAAACCTGAACAAAACCATAAACTAACTTGACCTAACTAATATTTATCCGCTTAATATATTCACCAAGATAGACCATAATCTAGGGCATAAAATAAATCACTAAAAGTTTAAATAATTAAGTTATACAAATTATTTCTTACACGACAACAGAATTAAGCTTGAAATCATTAACAGAAAGATGAAAGAATTCCAAAATATTTGGAAATTGAACAACACACTCATAAACAATGTCATGAATCAAAGAGGAAGTCACAAGGGAAATTTAAAAATATTCTGAGTTGAATTTTAAAAAGAATCAATTATCTAAACTTCCACCTCAAGGAACTAGAAAAAAAGATCAAATTAAGCCCAAATTAACCATAAGGAAGGAAATAAAGATAAAAGCAGAAAATAATAAAATCCAAAACAAAAGAATTAGAGAAAATCAGTGAAATCAAAGCTATTTCATTGGGGGGAAAAAAGCAATACAATTTGCAAATGGAGGGGAGAAACAAGAAAGACACAAATTACAAATATCAGGAATGAAAGAGTGAACATCAACACAATGTCAACCCTACTAACACCAAAAGGATAATAAGGAAATACTGTGAACAATTTTATGCCCATAAATGTAGTCAGTTGGATAAAATGGACAAATTCCTTGAAAGACACAAGCTGCCAAAACTCACTCAAGAAGAAATAGATAACATAACTAGTCCTGTATATAGTTTAAAAACTAAATTTATAATTAAAAACCATCCTTCCAGGCCCAAGTCATTTCACTGGCAAATTCTACTAAACAATTAAGAAATAAATAATACCAACTCTACACAAACTCTTTCAGAATACAGCATAGGAGAGTCCACATCTTAATTCACCATGTGATTCTAGCACTATCTTGCTATCATAATCACGTAAGAGCATTATAAGAAAATAAAATTACAGGCTAATACCCCTTATGAACATAAATGTAAAAATTCTGAAGAAAATCTTAACAAATCAAATCCAAGAATATATAAAGAGGATAGCTAGTGCATCAGGTCTAAGTGGTTTTTATTAAAGGAATTAAAGGTTGATTTAACATTCAAAAAGTCAAACAATGTAATGACCATATCAACAGATTAAAGAAAAATCATACAAGCATCTCCATAGGTGCAGAAAAATGCTTTGATAAAATTCAGTGTCCATTTCTGAAGAAAACTTTCTCAACATGATAAAGGACATCTGAAAAAAAATCTACAACATTTTAGTTAATGGTAGAAGTCTGAGTGCTTTCCCCTAAGGTTTGAAGCAAGACATGGATGTCTGTTCTGCTATTCAGCATTATACTGGAGACCCGAGAACTGTAGTGAGGCAAAAAAAAGGAATAAAGACATACAGATTTTAAAAGTAGAAACAAACTGTCTCTATTTGGAGATGAAATGACTGTCTTCAAATAAAATGAGAAAGAGGAGATAGGATTAAGGTGGTCAACATGAGGTGGCTAGTGTGAGTTTCCTCAACACCCAGACAGGAACAGATCTAGCATCACGTCCACAAGTCTCCAAAGGAGTGATAATAATCACTTAGAACAAAGAAGAAAATGAAATTCACTGACCTAGGCTGGAACTGGCCAGACTCTTGCCTGCACCAGCATAGGCCACTATAGCCTGTGCTCTTGCTACAAACTTGCAGGGCTCCCTAGGCCTTGTAGGTACCCAACCTCTCACAGGAAACTGCCTTACCCACAGCTGTACTCTGCTGTGGAATAGTGCAAAAAAAAAGGTTTGAGCAGTGCCAGACATCATTTCCCAGGAATTCATCCCTTACAGGGAGGAACAGCTGCTTTCCAACGGGTCTGGGAGAGAATGGGCCCCAAGGGCAAACCCTGTAACTGCAGACAGTTACTGGTTGGGCAGGTTGCCTGAAAACACCTGAGGCCCTGAGACTGGCCGTACTTTGACATTCAGATCACAGGTTGCCTGAGGCCAAGGCCAGAGTCAGGTGGGACACATTGCCATAGCACCCTTGTGAAGTCTTCTGGGCCTGCTCTCTATAACAGTATTACCACAGTGGCTGGGGACTCCTCCTAATCTTTACTGGGGTAGCCAAGAGTATACTCTTGTGGGGCGCTCAAGCTCCTTCTCCCCACCCCTGCACTTCCCTCAAAGGCTCGAAACAGTCAGAGAACTTGGGAAATCCCCAGAGCCCCACCCTTAGTCTAGGCTAGCTGGGCACTTTCTTGGAGCAACACTCAACAATACAGCCAAACACATCGGATATAATACCTTAGCTTTGGGGTAGGCCTGATCCCAGACCCCAGCTAACAACACCTTCCAAGTCACTCCAGCCATTCAGGACACCGTGAGCCAGTGCAGGTACCCAGCACAGGACTGCTATAGCTGAAAAGTGAGAAACTCACCACACCAAGGTTATATATAACCAAGGGAACCCTATAGTGCCTACATCAGCCCCCTGCCAACCTCAAGTAAGAAAAAAGTCTATCCAAATGAGAAGGAACAGAGAAATAATTCTGACAATATGACAAAACAGAGATCTTCAACACTCCCGAAAGACCACACAAACCCTTCAGCAACAAACCCTAACCAAAACACAATTTTTGAAATTCCAGACATAGAATTCAAAAGATTGATGATAAAATTGATCAATAAACTTCAGGAGAAAACTGAAAACCAACATATAGAAAATTTAAAAGCTATTCAAGACATGGATGAAAAATTTTCCAAAGAGATCAACACCTTAAAAACACCCCAAACAACAAAACAAAACAACAAAAACAAAGAAAACAACCAGAAAATTCTGGAATGAAAAAAGCATTTAGGGAAGTACAAAATGCAGTGGAAAGTTTTAATGGTAGACTAGAACAAGCAGAAGAAAGGACCTCAGAACTTGAGGCTAAGGTTTTTGAATTAACTCAATCAGACAAGAAAAAAGAATCAAGAGAGTAGAACAAAGTCTCCAAGAAATTCAAGATTACGCAAGACATCCAGACATAAGAATCATAGGTGTTCCTGAGGAAGACGAGAAAGCAACAGGTTTGGAAAACCTGTTTGAGGGAATAACGGAGGACAACTTCTCTGACTCTACCACAAATCTAAACAGCCAGATACAAGAAGCCCAAAGTACCTCCCTGAAGATTCATTGCAAAAAGATCACTCCAAGACATATAATCATCTGACTACGCAAAGTTAATGTGAAGGAACGAATTTTAAGAGAAGTGAGACAAAATTATCAAATAATTTACGAAGGTAATCCTGTCAGACTAACAGCAGACTTCTTGGAAGAAACCCTACAAGCCAGAAGAGATTGGGGCCCCATCTTCAATCTCCTTAAAATAATAACGGTCAGCCAAGGATTTTGTATCCAACAAAACTAAGTTTCATAAATGAAGGAGAAATGAAGTCCTTTGCAGGCAAGGAAATGCTGTGGGAATTTGTCACCACTAGACTGGCTATACAAGAACTATTCAAAGGAGTTCTAAATACTGAAGCAAATGGTCAAAATACATCAGCAGAAAAACACTGGAAATTATAAAGTCCACAGGCTTTATGGAACACCAACACAATAGAGAAAATAAATAAACAAAGCAAACAGATAACATGATGAATAGAATAGTACCTTGCATATTATTATTAACTCCGAATGTAAATGGTCTCAATGCTCCACTAAAAAGATATAGACTGATAGAATGGATTAAAAAAAAACAAAAACCATATATCTGCTGCCTTCAAGAGACCCACTTAACTCACAAAGTCTCCTATAGACTCAAGGTAAAGATGTAGGGAAAAATATTAAATTCAAATGGAAATAAAAACTGAGCAAGGGTAGCCATTCTCATATCAGATAAAACAGACTTTAAATTAACAACAGTAAAAAAGACAAAGATGGCTATTAGGTAATGGCATAGGGTTCAGTCCAATGAGAAGACATAACAATTTTAAATACATGTGCACGTGATACCAGAGCTCCCAGCTTTATAAAACAAATCTACTCTACATTTAAAAAAGGCAGACAGCAATAATAATGGGAGACTTCAGCACTCCACTGACAGAAATACACAGATCATCAAGGCCCAAAGTCAACAAAGAGACACAGGTGTTAAACAGGACTCTAGAGGAAAGGGAACTAGCAGACATCTACAGAACATTACATCCCCAAACTACGGTATATACATTTTTCTCATCAGCACATGGAACATTCTCCAAGTTAGACCATATAGATAGAACACAAATCAAGTCTCAATAAATTCAAAAATATCAAAATTATATCAGGCAACTTCTTAGGCCACAGTGGAATAAAACTAGAAATTAACTCCAAGAAGAACTCACAAAATCAAGCAAAGTTGTGGAACAGTTTGCTCCTGAATGATCCTTGGGTCAACAATGAAATCAAGATGGAAATTTTAAAAATTCCTTGAAACAAGTGACAACAATAAAGCAAGTTATCAAAACTTCTGGGACACAGTTAAAGATATGCTCAGAAGAAAATTTATAGTGCATAAAGCCTACATTAATAAGACTGAAAGCTCACATATTAATAACCTAACATCAGCCGGGCTTGGTGGCTCAGTCTGTAATCCCAGCACTTTGGGAGGCTGAGGCGAGTGGATTAGTTGAGCCCACGGGTTCGAGACACGCCCGGGCAACTTGGCAAGACCTCATCTCTGCGATAAATCAAAAATTAGCCGGACGTGGTAGAGCATGCCTGTAGTTCCAGTTACTTGGAAGGTTGAGGAGGAAGAATCATCGGAGCCCAGCAAGTCGAGGCTGCAGGGGCTGGGAGTGTGACGCTGCACTCCAGACTGGGTGACACAGTGAGACTCCAACTCAAAAAAAATAAAAAATAAAAAAATAACCTAACATCACACCTCAAGGTAGAAAAACACAAACAAACCAAACCCAAAGCTAGCAGAAGAAAAGAAATAACAAAGATCAGAACAGAACAAAGTGGAATTTATATTTTTAAAAAACACAAAGGATCAGTGAAACAAAAAGTTGGTTCTTGGAAAAGATAAAAATTGGTTCTTTGAAAAGATGAACTGGTAGACCATGGTGCTGGTACAAGAGCAGACACATGGGCCAACAGAACAGAATAGAGAATCCAGAAGTAAACCCAAGTACCTATAACCAACTGATCCTTAACAAAGCAGACAAAAACATACATTGGGAAAAGGCCACCCTAGTCAACAAATGATGCTGGGAAAATTGGATTGCCACATGCAGAAAAATGAAGCTTGATTGCTATCTCTCCCCATATACAAAACTTAACTCAAGATGGATGTAAGACTTAAATGTCAGGCCTGAAACTATAAAAATCCTAGAAGAAAACCTAGGAAAAACTCTTCTGGACATAGGCCTAGGCAAATAATTTATGGCTAAAACCCCAAAAGCAAATGCAA
>CAUYQG010028952.1:0-19239 GCA_963574415.1 Tarsius wallacei
AGCCTTCCAAGTAGCTGGAACTACAGGCGCGCGCTACCACGCCCAGCTAATTTTTTGATTTATTGTAGAGATGAGGTCTCGCTTGCCCAGGCGGGTCTTGAACCCACGGGCTCAGGCAATCCACTCACCTCAGCCTCCCAAGGCACAGGATTACAGGCTGAGCCACCGAGCCCGGCCTAATCTCTTATTAAATAAGAAACAACTCAAGTGCCACATTGGAGAGCAAGTCTACATGGGTGATAAATCCTAAAAAAGCTAAGGGTTTAAGAACTTTATCTGTGATTATCCTTATCCAGTACAATGAAATGTTAATACAATAAAATAGGTTCACTGAAACAGATGCAGGTAAAATATTTTTCTTTGAAATTCATGTTATTATTTTTTGCATAGTTATTTCTAATTATCAGCACAGCCAGTATTGATATATTTTTTTTTCCCTAATAGTGGCTAGATGTTCGGGTTCAGAAAGACTGGTTCTTATTTTTCCTTTATCAAAGCACAA
Source organism: Tarsius wallacei (assembly GCA_963574415.1). Classification (NCBI taxonomy): domain Eukaryota; kingdom Metazoa; phylum Chordata; class Mammalia; order Primates; family Tarsiidae; genus Tarsius; species Tarsius wallacei. Next base: position 503 of record CAUYQG010028952.1, read on the forward strand.
TAGTAAAAATAAAAAATCAATCAGAAGAGTTTGATTTCAAAGTCTCTGCCCTGTGCTTCTCCATGCCCAATTCTACCTATGATGGCTTATTTAATGTGTCAACTTGACTGGGCTAAGGGATACCCAGATAGCTGGTAAAACATTATTTCTGGGTGTGCCTGGGAGGGTGTTTCCAGAAGAGATTAACATTTGAATTATTAATAAGAGTAAAGAATATCCACTTTCACCAATGTAGGTGGACATCACACAAACTCTTGAGGGCCTAATAGAACAAAAAGATGGAAGAAGTACAAATTCTATCTCTTCTTGAGCTGGAATGTACATCTCCTGCCCTTGAACATCAGAGGTCCTGGTTCTTCATTCTTCAGATTCTAGGACTACACCAGCACTCTCCCACCTCCCCAAAGGACTTTGGCCTTTAAGTGGGAGTTATACCAGCACCCCCCTCCACTCTTCACCACCCCCAACCCCAATTTTCAGGCTTTCTGACTCAGACTGAATTATAGCACCAACTTTCAGATGGTAAACCATGGGACTTCTCAGGCTCCATAATCATATAAGCCAATTCCTATAATCTCTTCTTATATATCTATATATATATAATAGAACCAGTTAGATATATATATAGTTTTTTTCTTTATTATTTTTTTTTTCCTCTGGAGAACCCTAAACACCACCCCACCCTCCTCATTTTAGGGATCTACCATAAACTGTTTATCTGAACATATTTCTGGATCCTGTTGCTAAAGCCTATCCAGCCTGCATCTATATAGTTATCATAATTCAACCAACAGTGTCATCCTTACTTTATGGGTCCCACGTGCAATGGAAGACATTGCTCCTCCAGAGCAATAGCCAATGTTTCTCAAATAGCTAGCTATCACCACCTATAAGATTTTCCTTTTGTCTGCATCCTATATTACTTCAGGTCTAAAAATCTCAAACCCTACTTACCTACTCCTAGAGAAGGAGAAACCTCATAGTTAACTGGCAAACAAATATTGAAACATGTCTGGAACTGATTGAGCCAATATACCTTTGACCAATCATGATCTTACTTTATTTGTAGTAGTTCTTTCCTTATAAATGAATTGGGTAACTTTTACACGAGATATTTTGTTGCTTCAAAAATTTCTTGCTCCTTTACCTACTGCTTGATCTGCCTACATACCACAACCAATATCTTTAACCTAGGGAGTATATACTTTTACCAGGGATGAAAGAATACACATATACAGACAGCATTTAAAGTACATGACTTCAGAATATTACAGAAATAAAGAGGATTCTTGGCTCCTTCTAGAACTCAAAAATGGAAAAGAAATATATTACTTGCTAAAATATGTTTGGTATTTCCAAAGAAGTATGTTTTATTATATTGAAATGTATACCAAAGTATCAACATGGAATCCAAAGTTATATGACTATGTAAAGCCCCATCAAATTTGAAGGTATTGATTTTACTAAAACTCTCCCTACCCCAAAATTGACTTGGAAAACCTTTAATAAATATTTCCATTTTTAATCCTCTTGAGAGAAATACTCTTGATAATTCCAGATGTTTAATATATAAAGATGGGTGGTGTTGATTCCAAGACAGCCATTTGGTGGCGCCTCAATTCATCAATAAAGCACAGGCAGATATGTTAACAAGAATCTGCTCATTGTGGTAAAAATATTGGTGAGGCTACTTCTTTTAAGGAACACTAAAGGTGGTTGAATTTTAGTTCTCTGTTATTACAATTATGCTGATAAAACCGTAGAAGTGGGGAAAAGTTTCGAGCTATATTCCCAGAAAACATTTGAAAATCTACCAGTGAATTTTATGCAATAACCCAAGACACAAGGATATAAATATGTTCTAGCAGTTTTCTATTTATTTTCTAGATGAAATTTTTCCCAATGAAAAGGCCTTTTGGCCTTCTGGATCAAGTGGTAATGGCTTTTTGTTGAGTGAAGTGGCGCTGGACTCGTGGGCAGACTGGAGCTGCGGCTGCACCACCAGGAGTGCAGGGGGACCGCTCGGAGACCTGAGAGCGTGAAGCGGAGGGCAACGGGGGGTGGAGCCTGTGCCTGCCCACGTTGGGGATCTAAAGGGAATAGCATGTATGAAGAGAAGGTAACCATGGAAAGGAAAAGCTACGAACAACAGAAGATTCTTTCACCTTAAAGCAGGAGATTTAGGGATTTCAGCAGAAGACACTCCTACCAGGTTCAGAGTTACTTTCATATGAAAGATGATGCTCAGTGCTTAGGAGCTAGAATGGGCTTCCATGAGCCAATATTCAAGGATCAGAGCTAACCCAACAAAATCATGGCGTTTGGTAACAATCATTGAGAGTTTGCCATAATATGTCAATTTATTTCATCCTCTCTACAAAGCCTGTGAATTAAGAGGTATTAGAATCTCGTTTACAAATGGAGAACTGAGGCACAAGTTAAATAACTTGTTTAAAAGCACAGATAGTAGTGGCAGATTTCCCTGTAAACGTTAATCTGAGTATAGATGTTATCTTTTTAGTTGTTTATAATATTGAAATACTGGAGAAACCTAATTTTCCTCCATCTGGAGAAATGGGTAAATTAACTATGTTATATCCAGTTATGGAACACTTCGCTAAACTAAACTTGGAAAGTTCCCCCACGACATATTTTGGAGTAGAGAAAAAAATCCAGGTTGCAGAAAAATATTTTTTAGTAATTTTTTACACAAAAAACTCCTCGAAATAATACTGTGTTATACTGGTACAGATTCATATAAATAAAAAGAAAAAGAATAAATGATATGAAAATTAATAGAAAACTGGAATAATACACACCAAACTGACAACAGTGAATAGAGAAGTAAAGGAAGTCATGGTCAAAAAGTTATGCTCTTTTTAAAAAATATATGGTAAAATAAAACTTTATCCTTATTCATGAAAAGTTTTTTTGGAGGGTGTAGTCAGAAAAACATACATATGCTTGTATATGTAATAAATTATATATAATAAAACTTAATTTTAAAACGTGAAAGTAAAAGGCTTTTTGATTTTAAAGAATTTCAATTAAATACAGATTTTTGTTCTTTCTTGAAACTTTGTCACATCAGGGTACTAATTTCACTACACAAGTTCTTAAAGAAAGATGCAAGTTCTTTTCTTATTATACAAATTTTCACTGTCCTTATTATCCTTTGTACTAAGGAAAGGGTGAAAGAAGCAAAGTGAGATTAAAATTCAAATATTTCAAACTACCAGAAGAATTTCACTTTTTTTGGTCAAGCTCTTTTTTTGTTGTTGTTTTTTGTTTGTTTGTTTGTTTGTTTTTGGTCTTCAAGACTGTGTGCTCATCACTAGAAGAGTCACATAAACTTTACCCTTATGAAGTTGTCACTGGATGTCCAATGTGATTACATTCACTGACTAATTCTGTTTTATTAATACTAACTTCATTAATAATCATTCTTTCCCAAAAGAAACACTAAATCGGCCGGGCTTGGTGGCTCAGCCTGTAATCCCAGCACTTTGGGAGGCCGAGGTGAGTGGATTGCCTGAGCCCGCGGGTTCGAGACCCGCCTGGGCAACTTGGCAAGACCTCATCTCTACAATAAATCAAAAATTAGCTGGGCGTGGTAGCGCGCGCCTGTAGTTCCAGCTACTTGGAAGGCTGAGGCAGAAGGATCGCCGGAGCCCAGCAGGTCAAGGCTGCAGTGGCCGGGAGCAGCCACTGCACTCCAGTCTGAGTGACAGAGTGAGACTCCAACTCAAAAAAAAAAAAAAAGAAACACTAAATCTCTAAATAACTTTCAGACTAGGGATTGGATACCTTTAAAGAAATATCAATTTAAGCATGCATTGGAATCTGATTGGAACGTACCATACCCAGTCATTATGGGCACAACTACCTCTCTTAACCTCGAAGAAATTTCTCTTTTTGAGTACATGTTTCCTAAAGTTAACAGAAAAAACCCTCCTAGATGTATCTTTGCCTGAAGACGAGATCTTATTATGAAGCTGAATAAAATATCCTTAAAAGCAGATGGTTTTCTGAAGTAAACAGTTCTTCCAAAATCCTCAAAGCAAGCAGATCATGTTCAGAATTAGATATTTTCATTCCAAAGCCCATAGAACAAGAACACAAGAGAGATATGTTCTCTTGCATAGACATTCACATGCCAATTTGCCTTGTTTTCTGTACTGATTAATGTCATATTACCTTTAGGTTGATTTGAAACCACTGATTACAAAATGAAGCTTTAATAACTGTCTTGCTTGTTGGGTGCCCACATTTTGGCTAACTGATGTGGAAAAACTTGGTTACAGCTAACCCATTTATTTGTCAATTATTTGAGACCACTGGTTTTTGGCTATTTGAACACTTTCTATTTCACTGAATGGAGATTCCCTGGAGTGACCATCATGCATCATGGTCCTTTATAGGAACATATGTCATCCCTATTTAATCAAACTATTCAAAGTCTACCTCAAATCTTTCCAAACCACAATAAAACTAGTAGGTTATTACCCCAAAGGGCTCAGTCCATCTAATAAAGAATCATTTTGCATGAAGAACACTAATAATTCACAGCTCTAAAATATTATGACCACTGAAACAAAAATTCCAAGAGGTTTTACTGTAATTACCTTCAATAATATTAAAATATTTAAAGTAGCTGATAACCAAAGCTGTCATCTCTTTATTGTTACATTTCTGAAATATGGAGGCATAGATAATTCCCCATTCTTTATGGAAGCAGGTTATTGAAAACTATCTGCAAATTGGATAAGGTTTCTATTACTCCATCTTCCACCGACAATAAACACCATAAAATAGTAACCTTATACTTTTTTGTGGGGGTGGGGGAGAGGGAACCAACAGGCCATAAACTACTCAAGACAATCACAGTTTTGTTAATTCCCTGGGGTAGACCTCAATCATTTGGGCATGGAAAGTAAATTTTGAGCAGCATTCTTCCAGCTGCCTCTAATCATGCTTCAGAAAAATCGTAAAAGATTGACTGTAGTTTTAAAAAGGGGGTGTTAACAGCTTGTGCTTTAAACTACAGGTTCTCAAATGTTAGTACATATCAAAATTGTCAGAAGAACTTGTTACAACATAGAATACTGGGCTGAGAACATGTTTTACTAACACGTTTCCACGTAATGCTGATGCTGTTTGGATTTGCCTAAGGCAGTGGTTATTAAAGTGTGGAAGTGTGGTTATCAAAGTGAATCCACACTTTGATAACCACTGCCTTAGGCAAATCCAAACAGGTTACTAACATGCTTTCTAGAGAAATTACAGAATTGAGGAAAATGGTGTTTCAAATTCAAATTGTACTTATGCTACTTTCTTAACAGGAAGAATCTCAGGAAAGAACTTTATTCTTCATTGTTGCCAACTGAAAGGACGAACCGAGAGTGGGAAGCCATTTTTTAAATCTTGTTCTTAAACCCTGACACAGTGATGAGAAAGCGGAGGCTACGTCGTGGAGAAATGCATTTTTTATCTTGTTCCTAAACCCTGACACAATGATGAGAAAGTAGAGGCTATGTCCAGGAGCAATACATGCTCTAGGTAAAGATTCACTTTGCCATCTTTGTCTTTTCAGAAATGCAGACTCCTTAAGCATGACTAGTACCAGCCTATTGTAATTTATCTTTTAGAAATTCAAATTTCTCAAGCATGACCAGTATCGACCCATTGTACACTCAGTGCCTGGCGACCAGAACACCCCTCAGGGTTCCAAGACATCCACACATGGTCAACAAGGAAGTCACAGCAGTCATGTCTACCTGATTGCAACATCTCCAAGGGAAAGGATTTAAGCCAGGGCTGGGGGGGGGCTACACTGCTACTCATCTAGAGTGTTGACCCGTTTCCTGTCTGTGGGAATTGAACCTTTCTTAAATAAATCTTTTCTTCTTTCGCCTCTTTTTGTGTTGCTAATCTTTGCATTACTCGGATCTCTGATTGCCAGCACACACCTCTGGCACGCCAACTCCGGCAGTGCTGTGCCTTTCCATCCATCCATCCACCCTTACCCCCCATACCCTAACATTTTCTACTATCACTTTGGCTAAATAAGTAACTTTTACAATAACTACTGTAATTTTGTGTTACAACATTATACTTTTAAAATTTTTAATACTTAAACTCTTCAAGTTCTTGATTCAGTCTCTCTAGGGTTGGGTAAGAAGCAAACCCCAGAAACCACACCTGCCCCACACCCTCCTCTTAGACTGCCTGCAGACCAGGCACAAAGATTATTAATCCAACATAGGATAAATAACCTGGGCTTCATCCTCTAGCATATCAATTGTTGTAAAAATATATCAGACCTATTATAAAAATAAAAGAAACCATTTTCTCTTGCCAATGTTTTAAATTCTCAATTTAAGCTACAACCTAACTATATGTCTCTAATGTTTTCAATTTTTCTTCAGACTTTGTCAAAGTGACTGAATTTCCTTGTTAAAGTACAACTATAGATAATTTACAAGGGAATATTTCAACTTACATTGATAAACTAGAGGCTTTAACTAATCATACATATAATTTATGGGACTACTTTCACTTTTCCAGCATTGTTTCTGGGCAATAACTTTTTTCATCATCGTTTACTTAATAATTTTTGCCTGTGCTCTCACTCGATGATTTATTAGATCCAAATAGTATTCTGTTGGGGTCCCACTGTTTCCTATTCATGCCCTGGGAAATAGATAGGTAGGGGACATCTCTATGACCCACCTTAGCAGGAAGCAGTTACGGAAGTTTGCTCTTCACCCCATTTCCCAGGATCATAGGAATATTTCCAAGAGCAGGAGTGGGGAACAAAAGGATGGACCAACAGTGGGAAGCCATTTTTATATTGTTCTCAAACCTTGACACAGTGATGAGAAAGTAGAGGCTATGTCTGGGGGAAATACATGCTCTAGGTAAAGATTCACTTTGCCAACTTTGTCTTTTCAGAAATGCAGACTCCTTAAGCATGACTGGTACCAGCCTATTGTAATTTGTCTTTTTGGAAACTCAAATTTCTCAAGCATGACCAGTATCGACCCATTGTATACTCAGTGCCTGATGACCAGGACACCTCTCAGGGTCTCCAAGACATCCACACGTGGTCAACAAGGAAGTAATGGCAGTCATGTCTACCTGATTGCAACATCTCCAGGGGAAAGGATTTAAGCCAGGGCTCGGGAGGCTACGGTGCCACTCATCTAGAGTGTCGACCTACTTCCTGTCTGTGGGAAATGAACCTTTCTTAAGTAAATCTTTTCTTCTTTCACCTGTTTTTGTGTTGCTAATCTTTGCATTACTTGGATCTCTGGTTGCCAGCACACACCTCTGGCTCGCTAACTCCAGCGGTGCTGCACCCCTCCCCATCCATCCATCCATCTACCCTCACCCTCTCCATACCCTAACACCAGCCTATCTAAGATTGTTAAATTTATTGCAATCCATGAAAGAACTATATTAAAATTTAAAAACTAAACTTTGTCATGGTATAATAGAAGGCTCCTCAGAAGCCTTCACCTAGGCTTACCAAATTACTACCTGAGTGGGAAGGATGGCTATTTCAATGTATAACTAGATCTTTAATAGCATTTATGTGCCTGCAACTCTCATACTATGGGGATAGGACTGTAGCCACCCAGTTTATCCAAATAAACACTCAGCTCTTGAAATGACATAACATCAAACTGAAGATAACATAACAGAAGGTAACATAAACCCATTCAGTTCAATTAACACCATATGGGTGTGTAAGTGACAGACAAGTTAATTTAAAATTTTTAAATTATTGACAGTCTTCCTTTTAAAACAATTAAAACGTATCTCATTAATTTCATCTATCTTTAAATAGATAACACTATGGGATATTTTCTGTGACATGTTGCCTTAACAAGAAATGATGCTTAATTCACTCTTGCAATGCTAATCACCATAAGTATATATACACAATGAGGAACCACTACTTGTCTACTAATAATGAGAGTAATTAAGTAGAAAAAACTCAAGGTGCCTTATTCCCCCCTGCTCTTACCCCACAACAATCAACACAGAATAGTTCTGTGACCAAATGTGTAGGGATTTATCCTCACCAACAAGAAAGTAGTCAATTCTGTAGCAGACACCAGTTAGGTTTCTTCTAATCAATTCACTTCTGATGTTGTCTACCTGGAATTAGAGTTGGATCTCACAGGTTAAGGGTGTAGTCCCACAAGACTACACTCAACTTGAGATTCCAAAAATAAGTAATAGATTGTCTCTACAGTTCTGACCAACAAATTATAAGATTGGGTTCCCACTACCTCCTCCTTGTGCTTGATTAATTTGCTCAGGTGATTCATAGAACTCAGGGAAACACTTTTCTTATGTTTACTCATCTATTATAAAGAATATTATAAAGGATACAGATGCAAGGATGACACAAACAAATGGAAAAACATTCCATGCTCATGGTAAAAAAAAAAAAAAAGATACAGATGAACAGCCAGATGGAAGAGATATAGAGATATACAGGGCAAGCTTTGTGGGAAGGGGCACTGAGCTTACATGTCGTCTTCAAGCATGCCACTCTTCAGAAATGTCCACATGTTCAGTAACAAGAAGCTTTCTAAATCCAATTATTTGGGGGTTGTATGGAGACTTTATTATATAGGCATTATTGATTACATACATCATTGTCTACTAGTGATCAACTCAACCTTCAGTTTCTTTCCCCTTTCCTGAGGTGAGGGTGGGGCTGAAAGTGCCAACCCTCTAATCACATGATTGGCTCCCCTTGCAAACAGCTCTCATTCTGAGGTTATCCAGGAGATCACCAAGAATCTCTTCATCAGAACAAAAGATGATCCTATAACTCAAGAAATTCCAGGGGATTTAGAAACCGTGTCAGATGCTCCTATCATTTAAAAAATATAGAGGTTTTAGAAGCTCTGTGTCAGGAACCCAAGTAAAAGACCAAACATATTATCTCAGGGGCAGAGACCACATATATATTTCTTATTATATCTCAATATTCAAACATCATAAAGTCAAAGATTAAAAAATCTTAAAAGCAAACAGAGGGGGGAAAGCACCTTATCTATAGAGAAGCAAAGATAAGGATTACATCCAACTTCTCAAAAACCATGTAAGCAAGAAGACAGTAGAGAGAAATATTTAAAGCGTTGAAAGAAAAACACTACTGAATTAGAATTTTGTACACTGACAAAATTTTTCTTCAAAAGTGAAAGAGAAATAAAGACTTTCTGAGACAAACAAAAATTGAGGGAATCTGTTACTAGTAGACTTTCTTTGTAAGAAATGTTAAAAGTTCTTCAGAGAGAAAGAAAATAATATGTTAGAAACTTGGATCTGTGTAAAGAAAGGTGAGCATCAGTATATGAATAAATAAAGGTAAATTAAAAACTTCTATTTTTCTTATTCTTAATTGATTTAAAAGATAAAAGTTGTTCACATAATAATAACCAAATTCACTTAATTATGTATGCTTATGTATAAGTGAAATGAATAACGGTGATGATACATGGAACAGGGAGGGGAAGGAATTAGAAATATTTTAATATAAGGTAGTTAACATGACCAATGAAGCAGTATAGCATTATTTGAAAGTGCATTTGGATTCATTGTAAGTATATTGCAAACTCTAGGGCAATTACTTTAAAAGGTAAATAAGGAAGCATAACTGATATGCTAAGAAAGGAGAGAAATGAAATCATATAAAGTGCTCAGTTAAAACCACAAGCAGCTAAAACAACAAGATTCCACTACACATCTATTAGAATGGTCAAAATCCAAAACACTTATAATATCACATTCGAGTAGGGGTGTGGAGTAACAAGAACTCTCATTCATTGCTAGTAGAAAAGCAAAATGGTACAGCTACTTTGGAAGACAGTGTGACAGCTTCTTACAACACTAAGCATACTCTTACCATATAATCCAGCAATCTCATTCCTTGGTATTTACCCAAACCTGCATACTAAAACCAGCACACAGGTGTTTCTAGCAGCTTTATTTACAGTTGCCAAAAATTAGAAACAAAAAGTATTTCAATAGATGAATGAATAGATAACTTTGGTACATTCAAACAATTAAATATTATTCAAAGTCCCCCCAAATGAGCTATCAAGTCATGAAAACACATGGAGGAGGCATAAATGCATATTACCAAGTGAAAGAAGCCAATCTGAAAAGGATACATATAGCATGACATTCTGGAAAAGGCAAAACTATTGAGATTGTAAAAAAAAAAGATCATTGATTGCCAGCTGTTAAGGAAGAGGAAGGGACGAATAAGTGGAGCAAAGAAGAAATTTAGGCCAGTAAAACTATTCTTTATGATGCTGTAATGGTGGATACCCGCCATTATACACTTGTCAAAATGCATAGAAGGTACAACATAGAAGGTAATGTACAGACTTCGGGTGATAATAATGTGTTGATGAAGGTTCACTGACTGTAACAATTGTACTACTCTGGTGGGTTATGTCGATAATGTAGAAGGTTGTTCTCGTGTGGGATCAAGAAATAGAAATATATCTGTACTTTCATCTCAAAATTTCTGTACTTTCATCTCAATTTTGGTTTCATCAAAATCTTTGTACTTTCATCTCAATTTTGCTATGAACTTAAAACTGTTCTAAAAAAGAAAAGCTTATTAATTTTTAAAATATAACTATCATCACTCTGTAATAAGGCATGAGTAAGAAAAATAAATCCAAGATCACCTATACTAGAAATATACTATCTACTTTCTCTTTCAAAACACACCACACACACACACACACACACACACACACACACACACGCGCGCACACCCCTTGTCTTTTCAGATGATTCTTAACTGGACAAAGAAATCCCAGAAAATTTCCTCAGCTGACAGTATACTATACCGGTTTGGTCTTAAGTTGATGTGGAAAGGAAAGGAGAGTAGAAAGAAGAGGCAAAAAAGGATTAGAAGCATAGTTGTTTAAAACTCAATTCTTTAAGCTTTAATTGTTCAAAACTCAATTTTCATGTTGGTTGTCTCCAATATAACAGCCTTGGGCAGGATAAAATTGAACAGGAATTATTTTCAGAGAAAGGAACCAGGTGGGGGAGACTCCCAACTGGCAGGAGCTATTTCTCTTTCTCCAACCTTTCAGACATGATCTATTACCAAGTAACTACCTCGTAAGGCAAGTAGCAAAGAGTATTGCAAAATAAAAATTTGGAAAGTGTTCAGAGTTTGCCAACCCTTTATTGGACAAGCTACTACTATTTTTAAAAATTGCAGTTGTACTAGTAGAGGCATTTGAAGGGTGGGTAACCTTAATTGAATGAATTATTAGGCTTCAGTGCAACTTGATGGTCAGGTCAGTTTTCTTTGATGGACTAGCTGCATTCTTATTTAACCACCTGCTCATTTCAAGCTAGTTAGGATAAATTAACACCTAAGAACCTCTACAACCAAGCAAAAGCCTTGCCAGAACTCTGGAATCAGAAAAAAAGTAAGTTAGTTAGAGCCTTACCTTTGAAGAGGAATTGCCATCTGTTAGGTCTCCAAATGTTAGGTCAGTGGGCCTGTGTGCTGAGCCGGTGCCATGGGTAAGATGCAAAGAATTGCACAGAAATTACATTGGAAAATACGGTTTGTTTAGAAAGTAGATTAGAGAGAGGGAAAGAGAAAAAGGGGATCCACCTCCCCCAGATTGCAGATGAGGCCAGAGCTTACAGAAAAGCATGACCCCAGCTGCCTGAGGTTGAATAATTTTTAAACCTTCCCTTTGGTGTGGGGGCAGGTCGTTAAGATGATTGGTGGTGGTCTGTTTTATGTCACATGAAGGGGCAGGTAAACACAGGTACTGACATCATGGTGATGAAAGACAGGCAGATTGGGTGGGTTAGTCACTTGATTGTTGCCATGTTGATGGTAGATGTCTGTGTCATGTAGGTCATCCTGGTTCTTTATGGCTAAAAGATAGACTGGGAATAGAAAAATAAACAGTAAAAGCAGGCTAGGGGAGGGGGTTGTAAATTATCGATAGCTATCTCTGAGAAAACTAATGACTAGAGGGTAAAGTGAACCGCTAGAAAAACATGACAAAACTAAACAATGTTAAAATGGTTGCTTTTTGGCTAAGACTATTTCATTAAAATTTCCATTTTGGCATTTCACCCTTTCACCATCCACTATCTGAAAGACCTGAGTGCATCCCAATCAAAGACAGCATTTTTTTTCCCCCAGAAAAAGTCATCCTGACGCTTTTATTGTTGAAATTAAAAAATAAATGATACTTAAATACAATTGTGAACATATAGGGCAAAAAAGAATCATAAAATTTAAGGTTGAATTAATCAGTGAGCTGAATGTTTGGGTCTCCAAATTGGCTTTGAACCCAAAACCACTTAAAAATGAGTATGTTCACGGTTAACGGCAATTGGCTTATAGGTGAGAGAATGGTCGAAGTTGTTCCAGTTGAACTTCCAGGGAAATTCTCTCCTCAAGAACATGCTTTAATTGTTACTGCAATTCACTATTCAATCTGGCCAGAACTATGTTGGTTTCCTTATTCTGTCTAATTGATGCCTGAATAGCTTTCTTATCTTTCCCGACAAATCTAGGAATAGAAAGTTATGATGCAAGAACAGCAGCTAAGACACCTGTCTTTTGTGTGTGTTCATCGACTTCTGGCCTTAATTCATCTTCTGATTTTAATCTTCTTCTATCAGGCTTAGGTGGTGGAGCAAGAGGTGTTGTGCATTTGCTCACATTGGCGGGAGCACTAGCCGCTGTCTTTTCTTCAATTTCACTCTCTGTTTTGGCACCTCGAAGACAACTTGCAGGATCAGAGGCCTTTTCAACCGTCAAGACCTCTGGATGTTTCTCAGCTTCATCATCTTGTTCTTCATTTACATTTGATGCAGCAAATACCTCAAACTGGTTGAAATCTGCAAAATTTGGTTGTTCTGGTATCTGCTGAGGTAAGGTACTAGTGTGAGTTATAAGGCCATCGGCATCTACTTGGCGATGCACAGCGGGACCAGGAGCCTGTGAGGGCTGTGGTCTTGGAGGCACTGCAGCAGAAGGATAGGCAAAAATCCAGCCTGTTGTCCTGGGGTGGCCGTTAAAGGTCTGATTCATATCTAAAGACGATGATCTAGAATGAGAGGGTCATGGCCTTGGAGGGGGAGGTGGTGGTGCAGTGTTATCAGGCGGTGTTCCTGAACGAGACCTTTGACGAGTTACATTGCTCCTGATCTGTTCTGGGTCAGTAAAAGAGTCTGAACTACTGTACCATCTGCTACAGTATTTGCAGAAGCAAATTTCACTGACAAATTTATCTTATTTTCTTCTGAAAGGTCAGAAGGTTTCACAAGTAATGGGCTAGTGGGATTTGTATGATCACTGCCAGTTCTTTTAAGTTCCATTTTCTGCATGTGGAATTTAGGAACAGGATGAACAACAGCAGTATCAGAATCAACTGGTGCAATGTTAGAATCAAATTGCATCAGAGTTTGTGAACTTGAAGAGCATTCACTAAATGTCTCCCACTGCTCACTGCTCCAATGCAGCTCAGGCCATGTCTGGTTTAGCAACGGCATTGATGGTGACTTGCTTGGGGGAGCTTGGGCAGGAGAGCCTGAATAACCTACCTCACCTGACTGATCCCGAACATTTGCTAAATCTTCCAAACAATCAGTTTGGGCATTAAGCTTTTGGGAAGTTTTTCTTGTAAGTCATAGCCATTCTTCCTAGCAACCACCAGATGAAAAGCAGTGCAAAACTCATCCAGTGTCAACGCACCATCTTTATCAAAGTCTGAGAGTTCCCGAATGTGAGAAAGTTCGAGAATAGGAATTTTTGATCTTGTAAAAAACTCTTTAGCTGCAGATCCTGGAATAAATCCATTTAGATCAGGCTGAATGGTTTTAAACTGATTTACATAATACTGACTTTGTTCATCTGTTGTTTTCCAGGGATCATCATAACTACTGGATTGCCTATGAATTTCATTGGCAGTTGTAGCTAATGCTACTGTTCGTACTGTTGTCTGGTCATGGACAGAAGCAGGACGCATGGTTAAAAGAGTACTGGTTGGTGGAGTATCTGCAAAACTGACCCAGTTTTCTTGAGGTGGAGGTGGAAAATGCCCTGACCACACTGCATCACCAGGAGAGGAACCTGATTGTGCTTCACCAAAGGGAGATCAAAATGGCCCAGGTCCTGCAAGATGCCTCTCACTATTCCCCCCACTGGGATGACCATTGTGCTTCCTCCACGTGTAGGGAGAAGTTGGCGGAGACCGCTGTAGTGAAACTACCGGGGATGCAGGTTCCTTTGCATCTGCAGATGTGCGAGGCTAAACTGTATCGTGGCTTATGGATCCCTTTTTCACTTGCCCCCTACCAGGTGGTGGGAGAATTACACCAGAATAAGACCCTTGATTTTCAGAATAGGAAGAATATGAGGCTGCGTGGCAAGATTCCTGTTCATTCTTTGAAGCAACAAATCTTGGCAGAGGAAGGTCCTTTACTGTATTTATACTTTCCACTCTTAAAGGAAAACCAGACTGGGCAACAGCTACAAGTTTCTAAGAGATGTAGAACTGACTTCTTCCAAAATAACCAAGCCTTTTTGCACCACAAAGCTCCATGATCTTTTCTCCAGTAACTTGAAAAGCTACTCATATATTTACATGTGGTCATTTCTGGACTCCTTGTGTTCCAAAGTTCTGTATAGCTATTCCTGGACCTGCAGGACCACGTCGTTGGGCAGCTGCGCGGCCCGGAACAGCTCCAGCACCCGCCCGTTGACCACAACCTTCTTGGTGCTCTCGATGTCGCAGTAGGAGAGGAGATCCGAGTAGTATTTCTGCTCCGCGTCGCTCAGCTTTAAGCCTTCCATCTTCGCCTCCGGCTCACCGCCGCCCCGCCCCGCATGCAACACCCGGGGCCGGGCCCCAGGACCCCGGGGCGGCGGGCGCCGCGCGCGACCGGGCTTCCTCCTCGCGCCCCGAGGCCGCCGGGCGCCGCAGCCCCGGCCTCGCGCGCGCCGGGGGCGTCCGGGCAGCGGGACCCGGCTGGGCTTCGCGCGGCCCCGGCTCCGAGCGCGAGGAGGGCGCAGGGAAGGAGGCGGGAGCCGCGGAGGCGCGAGGCTCTGGCGGACTCCGTCCCCGCCCCCGACGCCGCCACGGGTTCGAGTCTCTCCGGCTCCCCGCCGCTTCTCCCCAGACTTCCCGCCTCGGCTTCCCCTTCCGTCCACGCCTCCGGAGTGGCAGCACTTCCCGGAAAGTTGTGGGGCTTCGAGTCTAAAGTTTCGGGGGCTCTGGGCCAAGCACGGCCGCCGCTCCGCCTCCCTGCCCCGCCATTTACAGCGTCCCGGCCCGACCCCGACGCGCCCGCCGAAAGGGAGCATTTTAAATGGAAATAAAAGAGGTGGAAGATATCTAAAGACCAGTTGCTGAAAGAAGATCATCTGAGAGAGGAGAAGGAGAATGTGTTTGGCCTGCTTCTTCCCACAATTCATTGAGAAGCAGATATTTTCTCTGAGAATTATCTCCAAACACCAAATAAAACAAATGGGCAAGGGTCAAAGTGCAATGTAATTTCTTATAAGGGATTCTTATCTCGGTGGAAATGCTGTTCCCAACCTTCAGCACTGGGTTATCAATCAACAAAAACTGTTGATAAGGAACAGCCTGACCCTCAGTCGATAAAATATTGTAAGCCATACCAAAGAGCTTCTACAAGGGCAACTAGACAATTCTGGAAAATGGAAAGAGAAAAAATATTTTAGGGTTTTATTCTTTAACTCTAGAGATATGAGAGTTTTGTATTCTCTTAAAAGTGTTGTTAAAGAATGAATTTTAGGAATTTATGTAATTTATTTTTTTAAAAAGGTAACATGGCAGCTTTGAAAACAAACGTGATTAAAATAATAAGTGAGCATTGATTCATGAGACAGTCTGGAAAAGCAATTCCTTCAACTACAGAATGGGTTTCATTTGGCAGTCTTAATCCCAAGGTCCATCCAATACCCCAGGGCACTCCAACATTGGATCAATTTTCACAAAGCTCTTTCTGCATCCAACTAGTTCTTGTTTCTGGTGAAAGAACATATCGGCTATGCTCCCTACCAGATTTTACCTATTTATGGTCCACCAGGAACAGAGGAGGGGGGCAATTTGAGAGAAATGTGTGTGATCTTGGGACTGTCCAAAAGATACTTGGGAATGTCGGCAATAATGGCTCTGCTAGGAATCAGATGTTAACACTGCAAAATATTGGAACCTTTGCCTAGTAATCAATTACCCTAAGGTCCTTCTCATCCCCTTTGTATCTCTGAATATTTCAGAAATGTCAAGTACCTCTACTAACAGCTTGTTTGCCCTCAGAAAGAATCGAAGGGTATTCAACAGAAGGGAGAATTCAGGCAGTTTTCTGGGATCTCACATCATAGACTGATAATTTCAGCAGTGCAACTGCACATCCCAACATGGGTGAGAACAGCATTGAGAACGTCACCACCGAAATTTCTTACAATTCATCAGATTTTTTTGTTCACCCAGGCTGGTATGCAGTGAAGAAATCATGGCTCACTGCAGCGTGGAAATCCTGGGCTCCAGCGATCCTCCCGCCTCAGCCTCCTGAGTAGCTGGGCCTACAGTTGCATGCCACCGCCAGACACCAATTGTCCTTTTTGACTTCCCTTCTCCATTTGTTGAGGGACATGCAATTATCCAGCAGAGGGTGAACAGGACTTGGACCCTGACTCCCTTGCCACAGGACAGCAGGCGGAGCTAGTTATAAACACAACTTTCCCCATCTGAGTGAACAGAGGCCCAGAGTAACTTTCTTTGAAAGCCACTAGAGAAATCGAGGCATGCTCTCAACTGTGCACTGAACAGATTTCCTTTCACAGCTTCATTTTGTATTTGGCAAACTGGGTCCTAATAGTGGCTTCTGGTCTTCAGGGCGCTCTGTTCTGCTTCTAATCTTTTGACGCCACAGGTTTCACCCTCCTCTCTAGTCTCAAACAACTCAAACTCAATTGTCTCCACAGAGTTTTGGGGGGAAGTAATTTTAAATTCTTGCATCTGAAATACTGAGAGGTAGTACAATAGATAAGAGTGGCTCTGGAATTCCATGAATTAATGCTGTCAAGCACTTGGAGGAGCTATCAGCACAGTCCTTGCCCTGTGGGTGTTTGCCATCAGGATCTTTGCTCAGCTAGGAGGGATCTTGGAAGACAGAAGTCAGGAATTACGTAAACCTACAGAGAGGTCCCTCCTCCACTCCTGCCCCTGCTGCTGCAAGACTTCGTGGAGCAGGTCAGGTTTAGTGGCATCTCTGCCAACTTGTGCTCCTCCACGTCCTGCACTCCCTGGGGAGAAAGTAAAGGGGTGGGGATGGGGGCGCCACCAGAACCTTCCGGTCGGGGTGGAGCTGGGGCCTGTGGGGCAGAGAGAGCTTCCCGTGGACTTGGAACTCCATGGGTGGCGATGTTTTTCAATTTTGTAGTTCTTTTTTATTTTCTCATCTGTCGATGAGAAAGTCCTGACAAACAGGGCATTAAGTCTCTCTCAGCCTTCCTTTTCAGCATAGTTATATATGTGTTTGCTTATCTACTTAATACTCTTCCTGACCATTTTATTAATTCTTCCGGGACCACAGCATCTGACATGCTTATATAATGAAACATGTCACAGCATCTGACATGTTTATGTAATGAAATAAAGGGAAACATGCTATAACATTTGATTATAAAACAATTTAAACAAACAAAAAGTAGAACTAGGATATAATATAATCTCATATATACATCAATATTTTGCCAATCTCATTTTATATACATTCTAACCTTTTCTCTCCTGTATTTTAAAGCAAATCCAGATGTCATATCATTTTTATCCAAAAAGGCTTAACATGTAAGGGAGATAGAATTTTAAAATACTGTGTATGTACTGCTTATTCAGTGAGAATGTCTAATAAAAACTGACTTCTCAGATGTCTTCTATCCTATTTTGATCAGTGTGTTAATTTTCTTAGACTGGACTTAAAGGTAGGTGAATGACAACTTCATTGCCCAAAGTTGGTAGTGCTGAGTTTTGCTTACATAGTCAGCAAGATAATTTTCCTAGTGAGAACCTGTTGTACTCATTAATCCAGAGAGATCACCACCAAAGAGCCAGCCCCAATGCAAGAACACGAGGGTCTTTTATTCAAGCTCGAGCCTGGGCTCGCGTTTGAAACCGACAGCGGCTTCAGTAACAAACAAGCCCAGAGTCAAGTTATCACGCACCTTTTATACATAGTTTTGAGGGGGTGGGGTGGTTTTACAGACTTGTGCGTATAGGGTTGGATAAAAACTGTGTGATGTAGTCACAGAGATTTTGATTGGTTAATTCAAGCCAAATTTGCGCGGGCTCCCGGCTTTGTTACCTGTGATGGACAGTTAACTGCTACCGGAGCGAAATGCAGGCAAGCAGGTTGGAGATAACACAAAGCCTGCCTGTCAGGAGGGTGGCTGGCGCCACTGGGTCTACAGTAATCTAGGTAAAGGAATGTTTGGAAGGAGGCTTGTTGCTTGCTCAGCATTTACATTCCTTGCAAAAGTTGAAGCTTAACAGGGTTAAATATAAACACTGATTAAATTATAGCTTTACAACTGCAGTCACTACCAGGCACCTATTACGTGCCCAGTCTCACAGGATTTGAGGTAGAGTTAGAAATTCAGTAAATGTGAGGTAGGAATTTGT